>OY992886.1:80114208-80259208 GCA_963921405.1 Cepaea hortensis
AGACGACAAACAACTAAAATTAGGTATACCAACACCTATTCTGGAGAGGCTACTACTACTATGTACCGCCAACATACAATTCAATTTTCTAACTGTCATACCGCTAAATTGACGGAGTGGCCATGGGGAGTCCTCTTGGTCCTATTCTCGCGGACATCTTCATGGCACATTTAGAAGAAAAGAGATCCTCAGACATCAACAACTTGGCCTTTTACCGTCGTTATATGGACGATATACTAATTATCACCACAGACGAGCTACACGCAACATCGTTCCAGGCCACAATGAACAAGACGCATAAAAACATCTCTATATCTATGGAACACGAACACAACGAAGCGTTACCGTTCCTAGATATTCTAATGAGACGTAGAGCAGACGGCACAATTCAAAGATCGGTGTATCGCAAAGGAACGTGGACTGGCCAATACCTACATTTTCAGAGCTTCACACCTGTCCAGTACAAACGGGGCTTAGTACGGACCCTGTTTGACCGTGTTAGAAAGATATGCACCCAGGACACATTGACAGAGGAATTTGAAACTCTGAAGAATGTCTTAAACCTGAATGGGCACTCCACAGGATTTATAAAGCGCCACTGCCAACAGCCCAAACCAAAACCAGACTTAAATACAGTCCCAAAACTCAAGGTATTCATCCAGCTAACCTTTCGAGGGGATAACGTAATGCACCGTCTACAAGACCGGCTTACTACAACAGTAGGCCGAACATTCTGTGCTTCAACTCCAGTCATTAGATATAAAACCGTACCGATTCCTACACCAGCAGTCAAAGAGCATGTTCCTCTGTACGCCACAAACAATTGTATTTACCAATCACATGTAGATGCCAGGCCTTCTACATTGGTAGAACAGAGAGACAGCTTAACAAACGAGTGCCAGAACACATACCTCAATGGGTTAACAAGATACAACATACAGGAGATGCTAGCCTCGTGGAGCCGACACACCGGAAGCTCCCGGCGTCTTCAATTGGTAGGCACATTGTCGAGAGCGGCCATGTGGTTGACAGAGACACTGCATTTCTCGTGTTGTTTAACACACAAAATACTCCCTTGTTAAAATTTGCAGAAGCAATTATGATCAATCAACGCAAGCCAGAATTGTGCAAACAGAAAGACATGTTAGACAGCTTAAAATTAACGTGGTAGATAATTGACATTACTGTGCGAAAATGTGTATATTTCAACTTGAAGGATTTATCTAGTTAATTCACGTAAGTTGTGTGATTTCTGCAGTATGTACCTGACGAGATGCAGCGAAATATGCCAGGCAATAAATCGTGCAATCTATTGTTTGTGTCTTCGTTATTCAAATTCACTACGGGAAAACATTGTTTTGAATATATATATATATATATATATATATATATATATATATATATATATATATATATATATATATATATATATATATATATATATATATAGATTAGGGCTGCGACCGATTAATGTAAATTTAATAGTTAACTTTTCAAAAATTTACGATTAATTAATAGTTAATTTCGATTAAAGCAAACCATTTATAGTCACATAACTCACATTGTAGTCGTATTTGTCAAAAATCGAAATAACACTGCACTGGATTGTCGTGTTCATCTAATAACCAATTATGCAAACAGACGAGTATGTTGACAGTATTTGGTTCAAGTGACGAGCGCGTCTTATTAACAATATAACCAGCAGATCTGAACAATCGTTCACATGGAACTGAGGTAGCCGGTATGCACAGAATAGTCATGGCAAGGAATGCCTATTTTGGATATCGATGTTCATTAAGTTTCCACCATTGTAAAGGGTCAACCGATTCAGCACTTTCTTCTCCATTTCAGACTCCATTAGCGTAATGCTCTTTTCATTTCGTTCACATATAGTTTCATTGTCAATGCCAGTATCATTTGTTGCAGCAGTCTTTGTCTGCTCATCATGAACATCAACTGCTATTTGTTGTTCAATACGCGACCAAGTTCGTTCTTTTGCATATTTTGACAAACAATTCAGGTATTTGTAGCGTGGATCAAGTGCTGTTTCTATCTGTAGTATTTTAATACTTGTCATATTAGCTATACGTTCACTGAAGTCATTAACAGATGCTGCCTTAAATTTAGCTATGTAGCCCTGATTATCATCGCGTACAGTCATATGCTTTGTCAACCATGGTAGCAGTGGCAATAAATAGCTACATGAAACATAATCTTGACCGCCAAGCAGGACCATGGTCTGACATAATAAGTCCAAAACTTTGACATATTTCGAAATCTTCTCCAAATCCGAATCTGACAGTTTTGGACCATTGCATTGCATCTTTTCATCTGACATGTAAGACAGCTAATGCTTCTCTGGCGTGTAGAAGACTCTGTAGCATAATAAAAATACTGTTCCATCTTGTTGGTACATCTTGCTGCAGCTAACACAATGGTGACTCAGTACAGATGTGCAGCTCGGTTGTGTTTGCAGCACTATGTTCAAAATGTCCGACAATTTTTCGACATCTGGTTCATTTGTACAAGTGATGGGAGAAAAGTTTTCGATTAATCGTTAAAATAAATTAATCGTTAAAAACAATTAACGATTAATCGATTAATTAATGGTTAACTTCCGTAGCCCTAATATATATATATATATATATATATATATATATATATATATATATATATATATATATATATATATATATATATATATATATATATATATATATATATATATGATAGTTTTCAAAACAATTGATACAAGAAATTTAAAACAGTAAGCAAACGAAACTGAATACTTTAATAGAAAATGTCAGGAAAGGATATTAACTGAGCCTCTTGGTGTTGATCTATTAACTTGTAGACCAATTCAGATCATCCACCATAAAACAGGACACGCTACTGAGAGATCCGAAAATGAAGATCCACCTAGCTTCTGCTGGTCAAGTCAAAGACGTGATGACCTTCTTCAGTTAAGTAAGATTAGCCAGTCAAAGTGGACACAACTGTAGGCCTCAAGGGGTCTGATGAACCTCCCACAAGGATGGCACTGAGTGTTTGTAAGAATATCAGCCCCAGACCACATGTAGTCAACTTCCAACGAGATGTTAATATTACAGAAGACAAATCAGGTGTTAACCGGGATGTTACCCGGATGGTAGATCTTTCAGTCAAACATGGCTGGTTTCTAGCATTGATATCTTGTAGAACATCTCGTTGAAAACCATGGGTGGTTTCTGTCAAATCCTGACATGTTCTTTGTATAATTCCCTAGTTGGCAGTCAAGGTTTGTGATGTGCCATTTATTGGCTTCCACAACGTAAAAGCTAATCATGACGGTCATGAAAGGTACGAGGGTAAGTTAATAAGTAAGTCACAAATGGCTGTAGAAAAATAACTAAATACGATAACAACTTGAAACCAGTTTATTTATTTAATTTTTAACATACATTGTCCCTTTATTTCTCAACATAATTTCCACCAACATTGATGCACTTATTCCATCGTTTTATCAGTCCTCACAAACCGGCGGCATAGAATTGCGTGCTCTGTTTTCTAAACCACGTTGTCACTTCACATTCAACTTCGGCGTCATTCGCGAAATTTCTCCCGCCAAGGTGGGTTTTCAGTGTTTATGCTGACAAATGTTTATCCCGTAAAGCGGTGTATGGCTGGGTAGAAAAAGTTACGAGGGCGAGTCAATAAGTAAGTCACACAGTTCTGTGGGATGGCAGGTAAATGAAAACAAAGCACGCAGTTTTTTGTTTGTTGGGAGGAATGATAAAACGATGGGATAAGTGCATAAATGTTGGTGGAAATTATGTTGAGAAATAAAGGGATAATATATGTATAAAAATAAACTGGTTTCATATCATATTTAGTTATCATATTTAGTTATTTTTCTATAGCAATTTGTGACTTACATATTAACTTACACTCGTATCTGCCACGACTGGAACTTGTGGCATTTCCAAAAAGACACTTTAAGAAAATTTTCAACGAAACAAATCAGTGAATGTGGGGTCACTTGAGATTAATAATAAAATGAAAAGAAGACAAGTCCAATACAAGGGAGGGATTGGTAACTTGTCCCTGTTAAGAGTATATACTCAGTGTGCTTAGGCTGCCTGTTGGTTCTAGTACTTCTGTACTTTAGCCGGCTACGTGGCGAAGGAGTTATGGCCTCAGTTCGCAATCCCGCATACACAGCTGAGGGCGATTTGGCAGCAGGCCGCCTTAATCATCGTCACCATCATCACTGTCGTGTCCTCCTTTACAGTGTCATCCCTGGAGTGAAGAGAGTCGACACCCACATTATAATATTTTCCTCCTTTTTAATATTCTGGAGAATCCACCAGCTTCCGTCCAACACACTCCATCAGCCTATGGACACCTTTTCCTATCACTCTCTCACTGTCGTACTATGCCCCCTTCTCATACTTCCCCATCGCAACATACTCAACAACTCTTGCTTCTAAAAATTAATAAAGATTAATTTATTAAAAGAAAAGTGTAACGTATATGAGACGTGTATGTGAAGAAAATGTGTGACGTGTTCTATAAAGTGTGTAGAATCGGACTCTCAGACACCAGCCCAGTCAGCTGATCCCAGCAAGGATAGACCACAGCACGTTACGTCAGAACATGTACATCTCACCCAGTGCCGAAGCCATCTTGCCGGATACGGACTTGCCTCTGTAGATCTCTGGTAATCCCATTTCATGAACATCCGAAATAGACACCGGTGGTATTAACAGTTAATCATGGACCGGTTGCACCCTACACAATGTCCGTTCCTATCGTTCCTTAAAAAAAAATGCACAAGTCCTTTGTAGTGTGTACACAGTTATTAATGTTAATTGTTAATGTACTTGATCCTCCCTCGTGTCTATCTAGCCTCTAGTATCATGTCCTGTGTTCTATTACACGAGATTATATCACACTAGGTAACTATTATCAGTAATGTTCTCAGTTAGTTACTACTGTCTGATGCTGTGTGGTGCATCAGTAATCATCACCCTCTTTGGTGAATCATCTTCCTTCTAGCTTTAGTTACGTTCTGTATGCAACTTTATTGACTGTTGAACTGGTGTTCTTCCGAATGGGATTTGAATCTTTCCCAAAAACTTGTTGAGTTTCCTTGGATCTAGTAGGGAACCTAGGATAGAAACAACACATCTGGTGATAGTACTAGTCACTGATCCTTTCGGCTGAGTGTAAGCCTATCGCCTTGCTTAATGATCTTTAGCTAACTAAACTATGTCCTAGAGCAGATTAGCTACCCACCTAGGGCCGAATCAGGCTATGACAAGGAAAGACCCATACAGAGTGCAAAACCCCAGCGGGCAATTCCCCCGTCTCCCAATTATCCATCAGTACTCTATTCTTAACTTTTTTTTTTTTTTTTTTTTTTTTTTCCGCGTTTCCATCCTGTTTCAGGATATTGCGGTCAACACCAGCATCTTTCAGCTGTATGTTGATTCCTAGGCTAGATTACGCTCATCAGCACGCCACGACTTTCTGAGCGACCGGCTCCATACTCTCATAAGTCACTTTTGCGATTCGAACCACTGCTAATTCTCGTCGCGTCACGTGACGAGAGTATTCGGAGTTAGCGGAGAAAGCTGCTAACCCCTCGGCCACGGAGCCGGTTCTATTCTTAACTAGCAGAGCTAATATCACTATTCTACTCTAACTAGTTTCCACTAACAGTGCTAATCATCACACTATAGTTTAACAAGGCTACAGTCTATATTAATTAGAACTAATAGACTATATTGACTACCTTATGCAAAAACCGCCTCATTCCCGGGATGGCTACTACACTTTGCCATAACGACACATGCTAGTTAATGTTAAATTATTCTAACACTGTAGAGCTCTCCCACAAACACGTCCATTCTAATCCACGGTTTTTGGTCAACTCCACTTCTCCAATCATGGTTTTCTGGTAAACCCCTAAAATTGGTCACGTGATATGGGTGACGTCCTGCAGGTGTTATTTGCGCATATCATCCATTGTCAAGAATCGATTTTTCCTGGCTTTAGTCCTTGTCAAAGTTGTCATCACTTGTTTAGATTCCCAAAACAAGCCAGCGAGTTCCTGTATACCCCCAACAACAGTCGCAAATAACCAGCCGTCAATCTTCTCGATGTTCCGGAAACTAAGAATTGACATATGTACTGTTACTTCCGTGCTAAGTACTTCCGTTTTCCCTCTGATATGTTTATGACTTGTCAAAGTGATATATGATTCAGCGCACTCACTTCCTCTATATTTCTGCCACTGTTTAATTTTGTCCGACAGGTGATGGCTAACATCCGATTGCCACTATGATCCCCCGGGCTCCATCTGCATTCAAATGTTGACAAACTGTCACGGCGATTGTCGGGATTCGTCTCCCGCACTTCCGAGTGTGGCCAATCCGTCAACCAGATGTACAAGTACAACTGTTATTTATGCCCGACCTGTTGGGAAACACGTGCCACCACAACTATGAATGTTTTCTCTGTATTAGTTGAAACAATTGTCGCTTAGCAGATCGTCCGTTTAATCAAAAAAATCCTCTATAATAATCAACCGGTTAAACACACGGTTTTATTTTGTGACATAGGCCCCCTCCTAAGAGAGTAGTCCATCTCACTCTTCTCCACCGTGAGTTTAATCCAGATGATTCATTCTTCTTCTTCTTCAGAAGCTGGGTGTCTTGACAAGAAATCCGCTCCAACATTTTCCTTCCCAGGAATGTACTCTACTGTGAAATTATAAGGTTGAAGTAACAACGACCACCGCATCAAACGGGCGTTGAGCTTCTGAGAAGTAGCCAAGAACATCAGGGGTTGATGATCCGACTGGACTCGAAACTTAACTCCATACAGATATGGCTGAAATTTTTGCACTGCCCATACGAGGGACAAGCACTCTCTCTCGACGGTTGAATAATTCCTCTCCGCCTGTAGAAGTTTCTTTCTTGCATATGCCACAGGTTTCAAAACCGAAGCATCGTCTTTTCCTTCCTGTAACAAAGAGGCTCCAATTCCAATTGCACTCGCATCTGTACTCAACACAAATTGTTTGGAAAGGTCAGGGAGCTGTAATACAGGTTTGCTGACCAAGGCCTCCTTTTACTGACTATAGGCCTTCTCACATTCTGGTGTCCAAATGATTTGGTCCGGGAATCCCTTTTTCAAGGTTTCCGTCAACGGAGCTCCCAGTTCAGTGAAATGTGGGATAAATTTATGGTAGAACCCACACAACGAGAGAAAAGATCGCACATCCTTCTTCGTTTTTGGTCTAGGTGCATTTCTGATTTTCTCCAGGTTCTTCTCTTCTGGAACAATGTGTCCTGGAGTGATGGTGTGACCTAGAAATTCCAGAGTCTGGTAACCAATCATGCACTTGGTTTCCGTAACAAAACTACCCCTGCATTGTATGGGGATGTGGATGGTGCAATCACGTCATCCTCCAGCAGTTTTTTTTTATTTCCTCCTCCAGGGCCTTTTCTTTAGAGAATGGCACTGGGTAAACCTTTTGGCGAACAGGCTCCTGTGTGGTCAAAGTCATCTCGAACTCAACCAACCTCGTTCGTCCTGGTTTATCAGTCAGTATCTCCTTATGAGACTTGAGAACCTGGGTTATCCTTTCCCTCTCCTGGGAGGTCAGATCAGGGTTCACTTGCACATCCCTATAGGTTTCCTGGTGTTCCAAGGGATATCCCCTGCCCTCGCTGGTTCCCACTTCTGTCTCCACTGCAACTGCCATTGCCATGAGGTGCGCTGCCTTGTCTCCGGGTCTCTCTTCGTATTTCCGCAAGAGATTGATATGGAAAATCTTCGCCTTTCCCCGGATCCGGATCTGATAGTTGGTTCTGGATATCACCCTTTCCACGGGAAATGGTCCTTGCCAACCTATCTCCAGTTTGTTGTTTCCCGTTGGGAGTAGCAACAAGACTTTATCTCCCACCTCTAGAGATCTTTCTTTAGACCTACGGTTGTAGTAAGCCGTATATCTTTTCCTGGCTTTTTTCAAGTTTTGATTTGCCAGAGTCCATCCCTTGTGGAGTTTTTCTTTCAGTTCCTCCACGTATTTATAGGATGAGATCACTTCTTCCGACGTCCCCTCTTCAGTCCAACTCCTCAACATGGCTTCCAACGGTCCTTTGATTGGACGACCAAACAGCAACGTAGCGGGTGGTAGTCCTGTTGAGCCATGAGGAACTTCCCGATAGGCAAAGAGTGCTGCTGGGATATATTCATCCCACCTATCAGGTTTTTCCTGCGCTAATTTCCTGAGCATTGTCATCAACGTGCCGTTGAAACGCTCTACTTGTCCATTGGCTTGAGGGTGGTAAGGGCTGGTATGTATGTGGTTAGAGTGAAACACCCTAAATACCTCCTCCATGAGTTTTCCACAAAACTGAGATCCATTGTCCGTCAGAATTTGATCCGGAAAGCCTAATCTGGTAAAGGCCTCCATCAGTGCGTCCGCCACTCTTTTCGAGTCAATCGTGGTCAACGGTATAGCCTCACCCCACATTGTACAGCAATCCACCATTGTGAGTATATACATGTTCCTCTTCCTAGTCCTGGGAAGTGGACCCACGATATCGATGGCTACCCTCTCGAAAGGAGAGTTCATGATGGGCATCTCACCCAACACCACCGGTGCTGTCCAGTGTTTTGGTGCCACCCTCAGGCACTCAGGGCATGACTTCACATACCGACGCACATCATCTGTCATTCCCGGCCAATAGTAATGGCAGGAAATCCGCTGCATGGTGGCGGCAATACCCATGTGTCCACTGAAGGAGATGGTATGCCCCATATGAAGAATCTGGGACCTGTGAGCTTTCGGGACGACCAACTGACCGTATAGGTTGTCTCCCCTTCCTGCTCTCCTGTAGAGTATCCTATTCTTCATGTAGTACTGCCGCCGTCCTGGTGGATCAGCACTTTTCTGCAGCTTTCTGTAGCAAGGACGTAAAGTATCATCCTCACTCTGGGCAGTTCGTAGTTCCCCCGGCATTGGGTTAGTCACAATTGCGTCTGCCTCTTCCGTTTTCGTCTGAGAGCGAGTCTGCATTGCTCCCATATGGATTGGCTCCCTGGGCATTCCCAGAAAGACATACCGGCAACCTAGGATGACTGGAAAAATGGGATCGGTCAATACAGCTGCCTTGATGGTGCCGGTGACTTACCTTGACCGAATCTCCACATTAGCAATAGGCAACTTCATGACTACAGCACTCTTCTGTGCAGGCTGTATATCCAATGTCTCACCTGTGAATTGTTCTGGATGTACCAGATCCGCAGAAATCACGACCTCCCCGTCCAGTTCTGTGTCGTATAAACACTCCACTTGACGACCGTTAACCTCTACCAATTCCACTACAGGTGGTTTTTCCTGGTCTGGAGTCTCTTCCTCTGCCTCGACCTGTTCGGTGGGCTCCACCTTAGGTTTTCCTGAGCACACGACGAATTGAGTGTCTCCTGACTTTCCCCTGCAGTCAATAGCATTGTGCGTGTTCGACTTGCATTGGTTGCACCATTTCCCTGTCCTAGATTTTCTATTGCCAGACTTGAGTGAGCTCTCCTGGTGGCGAGCTTCCTTGTTGACCTTGGCATTTTCCGTGACAACCTCCTTGGAAGTCACTTGACATGCTGCGAAGTGAGGGTTCTTAGCCTTCGATTTGCAGTCCCTCGTATTGTGAGAGGGTGACTTACAAATTGAACACCACTTCTCCGACCACGGTCGTTTAGGTGTAGAGCTTGAAATGCTCTTGCTTCCCTCCTTCTTCTTCTCTGAACTATCCTCTGATTTTTTTTCACATAAGGTTCCCACTTTTTGGTTCCTGATTTTTTGGCTTTCTTCTTGTCATGTTTCTCTTGACTTTTGGTGTTGGTGGAAAGGTTTCCCCCTGCCTCCCCATGTACCTCGACGAACCGTTCTGCTAATTTAGTCACGAGGTCAATACGTTCCGCTCCTTGTTCTCCCAGGAACGTCCTGAGAGGTTTAGACATTTGCTTCTTCAGCTGGTCGACCACCATGAGCTCTTCCAGACTCTCATAGTCATGTGCGAACCCAGCCAAATCCATCCACTTATGGAGATAAGATTTTAGACGCAAACTGTAGGCGGCAAACAACTCTCCTGGTTCTCGTTTCGCTGCTCGAAATTTTTTCCGGTAGGTATGTGACGTAACCTCGAATCGTTTCAGCAGAGCCGTCTTTAACTCGTCATAATTGTTCTCATGTCCTGGTGGCAGGCGAGAATAAACCTCGTATCCCGTCCCGCGTAAACCCTGGGATAGCTTAAGATTCCATTTGTTACGCTCCAGACCAATAGCAACTGACATAGCCTCGAAGCGTTGAAGGTACTGGTCAATCTTCTCTTTGTCCTACTCGTAGACCGCTAAAGGAAACTTCATAGCATGATACTCATGTCCACCTACTGGTGTTGAGCCTGGGATAGAGGAACCTCCAACTGCTCCCTCAGTTTCCCCATTAGATTGACTCTTGAGCTCGAGTTCCCGCATCCGGTACTCGTGCTCCCTTTTCTGTACTTCCTGTTCAGTTTCTAATTTCCTAGCTGCTTGCTCAGCTTCAAATTTCCTAGCTGCTTGCTCAGCTTCCAATTTCCTAGCTTCTTGTTCAAACTCCATCCTTCTCAATTCCAACTCGGCCTTTCGATCTTCCTTTCTGCTTGACGATACTCTCTCTCCCCTTCCTGTATGTAATCCGTTAGAGCAGAACCCGCCAATCCCATTTCTTCCCCCTTTGCCTTTAATTCTAACGTGGTTAGTTTAGGGGTGGCCATTATACAGAGAGGTAAGTAGCAGGTCGAGTACACTATAACTACAAATTACTATACAGATATATGAACAAGTAATATAAATCTAGATATTACCACACACAGCACATTCACTCAGTGACAAGAGTAGAATCAGGACCACAGACCTATGCAGACGTGTGAAGTGTGAACAGGTAAGATATTAGTCCTAATCCCTATCCACATTCACTCTAGCTGGATTCTCCAATATGATATCTCCCTCTTATAACTAAAGATCCCGTGTCAAAAGACCCCGTTGTCAGAAGATCCCACTGTCAAAGGTTCCTGCTTGCAGGAGATCTCGCTGTCCAAGGATTCCGTTTACGGGAGATCCCGCTGTCCAAATATCCCGTTTACGAGAGATCCCGCTGTCCAAAGATCACGTTTACAAGAGATCCCGCTGTCCAAAGATTCCGTTTACGAGAGATCCCGCTGTCCAAAGATCCCGTTTACGAGAGATCCCGCTGTCCAAAGATTCCGTTTACGAGTCCCCAATAATGTCGTGTCCTCCTTTACAGTGTCGTCCCTGGAGTGAAGAGAGTCGACACCCACATTATAATATTTTCCTCCTTTTTAATATTCTGGAGAATCCACCAGCTTCCGTCCAACACACTCCATCAGCCCGTGGACACCTTTTCCTATCACTCTCTCTCTCACTGTCGTACTATGCCCCCTTCTCATACTTCCCCAACGCAACATACTCAACAACTCTTGCTTCTAAAAATTAATAAAGATTAATTTATTAAAAGAAAAGTGTAACGTATATGAGACGTGTATGTGAAGAAAATGTGTGACGTGTTCTATAAAGTGTGTAGAATCGGACTCTCAGACACCAGCCCAGTCAGCTGATCCCAGCAAGGATAGACCACAGCACGTTACGTCAGAACATGTACATCTCACCCAGTGCCGAAGCCATCTTGCCGGATACGGACTTGCCTCTGTAGACCTCTGGTAATCCCATTTCATGAACATCCGAAATAGACACCGGTGGTATTAACAGTTAATCATGGACCGGTTGCACCCTACACAATGTCCGTTCCTATCGTTCCTTAAAAAAAAATGCACAAGTCCTTTGTAGTGTGTACACAGTTATTAATGTTAATTGTTAATGTACTTGATCCTCCCTCGTGTCTATCTAGCCTCTAGTATCATGTCCTGTGTTCTATTACACGAGATTATATCACACTAGGTAACTATTATCAGTAATGTTCTCAGTTAGTTACTACTGTCTGATGCTGTGTGGTGCATCAGTAATCATCACCCTCTTTGGTGAATCATCTTCCTTCTAGCTTTAGTTACGTTCTGTATGCAACTTTATTGACTGTTGAACTGGTGTTCTTCCGAATGGGATTTGAATCTTTCCCAAAAACTTGTTGAGTTTCCTTGGATCTAGTAGGGAACCTAGGATAGAAACAACACATCTGGTGATAGTACTAGTCACTGATCCTTTCGGCTGAGTGTAAGCCTATCGCCTTGCTTAATGATCTTTAGCTAGCTAAACTATGTCCTAGAGCAGATTAGCTACCCACCTAGGGCCGAATCAGACTATGACAAGGAAAGACCCATACAGAGTGCAAAACCCCAGCGGGCAATTCCCCCGTCTCCCAATTATCCATCAGTACTCTATTCTTAACTAGCAGAGCTAATATCACTATTCTACTCTAACTAGTTTCCACTAACAGTGCTAATCATCACACTATAGTTTAACAAGGCTACAGTCTATATTAATTAGAACTAATAGACTATATTGACTACCTTATGCAAAAACCGTCTCATTCCCGGGATGGCTACTACACTTTGCCATAACGACACATGCTAGTTAATGTTAAATTATTCTAACACTGTAGAGCTCTCCCACAAACACGTCCATTCTAATCCACGGTTTTTGGTCAACTCCCCTTCTCCAATCATGGTTTTCTGGTAAACCCCTAAAATTGGTCACGTGATATGGGTGACGTCTTGCATGTGTTATTTGCGCATATCATCCATTGTCAAGAATCGATTTTTCCTGGCTTTAGTCCTTGTCAAAGTTGTCATCACTTGTTTAGATTCCCAAAACAAGCCAGCGAGTTCCTGTATACCCCCAACAACAGTCGCAAATAACCAGCCGTCAATCTTCTCGATGTTCCGGAAACTAAGAATTGACATATGTACTGTTACTTCCGTGCTAAGTACTTCCGTTTTCCCTCTGATATGTTTATGACTTGTCAAAGTGATATATGATTCAGCGCACTCACTTCCTCTATATTTCTGCCACTGTTTAATTTTGTCCGACAGGTGATGGCTAACATCCGATTGCCACTATGATCCCCCGGGCTCCATCTGCATTCAAATGTTGACAAACTGTCACGGCGATTGTCGGGATTCGTCTCCCGCACTTCCGAGTGTGGCCAATCCGTCAACCAGATGTACAAGTACAACTGTTATTTATGCCCGACTTGTTGGGAAACACGTGCCACCACAACTATGAATGTTTTCTCTGTATTAGTTGAAACAATTGTCGCTTAGCAGATCGTCCGTTTAATCAAAAAAATCCTCTATAATAATCAACCGGTTAAACACACAATTTTATTTTGTGACAATCACCATTATCATGTGCCATATCGATAAGCGTCGGCCGTCAAGTTTCGCCATCTCACTCGATCACCAGAGTCGTGGATCAGCTCAGTGTTCCTGTCTCAACTATGCCACGTGACCAAGCCATCCAGGTATTTACTTCTCTGCCATCCCCTTGTTCTCTTCCCCTTGATATTGCCAGTTGTCACCACGTTCTCCAATTTATTTCTTCTCATTACGTGACCCAAAAATGTTGATTTTCTACGTCTAATTTCTCTAATAAGTTTACGATATTTTATGAAATGGTATGGGTGTCGGTCGTTCAGAAAGCATTGGCAAACTACTGAACGTAAACTTGTCCAGGAATCACGAACAGCCAAAAAATGCAGAGGTTGACTGCTACGTCCTGTAAAGGATACACAATTAGCGTAACTACTGTACTAATATTGCCTAGTAAATCAAAACTAGTGAATACATTCCGATGTTGATTGCAACGTCCTTTAAAGGACAAGCAACTCACTTTACCAGCCAAATAACATCCATAATCTAAGTTTGTCATATACCGCAGCCAGCCAGCATTCAGTGTTAGCGTTTGCTTGCATACAATGATTCATGCCGGTAGCCAGCAGTACGTGCCCTCCATTATAGCCCTGGTTCCAGCAGAGTTCACTAATGTGTACACAAAATTGTCCCGAAAACGGTTTCTGGTGCCGAACAGATAAGTTTCACTTTTTACTGGACAGATAAGTTTCATTTTATACCGGACACATAAGGTATTTTATTTTTTTTTATTTACCGGACAGATACATTTCACGTTTTACCAGACAGATAAGTTTCATTTTTTTACCGGACAGACAAGATTCATTATTTTTACAGGACAGATAAATTTAATTGTTTGTTTACCGGACAGATACGTTTTATTCTTTACTGGTATATAAGTTTCAGTATTTATTTAAAAATCTGACCGATAAAAACCTGTTGGAGAATTAGATATAACGTGAACTGTAAGGATACATCGTGATTTCCAGCGATTGGACGTAATTTGTTAGCAAACGCTGTACAAGCGCCAGCTGACCCAAGCCGTCTCCAAGGCAGGAGAAAACATGATTGATTATGCCAAGGCTGCGAGGATCGGAGCTTTGGTGATCACACAATTCCACGTATTATTTTTCTGTGTGTTTTCTGTTATGACACCACACATACATACACACATACACGCACGCACGCACGCATGCATGCGCGAACACATAAACACACACAAATATATGTTAATTACATATCCTTTACAAGACGCTGCAATCAATTCGATTATTTATTGGCGGTTTGTGATTTACTTGGTAATCTTATTTCAGTTGTTCGTAACTGCTTTCTAAATGGCAGACGCCTTATACCATCGAAGTCAACGCAAAGCTGTGTGCTTTCAAATCGCCTGCACTTGATTTCAAACTCTCAAATCGGTATAACCTGGAGTTATAACACTGCACGTCTAACTGTGCCCTAAACAACAACGCTGGTCTGCACACTTACCGTTATTTCAACTAATGTGTGTAATATATATATATATATATATATGTGTGTGTGTGTGTGTGTGTGTGTGTGTGTGTGTGCGCGTGTGTGTGTGTCACCGCCTCACTGGGATATCTAGTAAAGGGCTGCAACTCCAGCCCAAGGGAAACCATTGAGTCGAGCAGGACCCAAGTAATCTAGAACCTTCTAGATAGAGCTGGTCACCAAGTCCATGATTCCGTGGACACTGATGGGGCCCGCCTAATGCGGGGTCCACGAGGAACTCGGACAGAGTTACCGCCCGTGTCGGGTTAGGACACGCGGAGACCGGCAGAGGACGAATGGACTTGAGAGAGGCAACAGGGCCTGCCTTTGAGGGACTCTATAGATATCAATAGATATATAGACATAGGCTAGATAGTTTGCTAGACTGTTAAATGATACTTATGTGTGTGATGTTTACTATTTGACAGATGTAATATAGCGCGGGTCTGTTTACCCACTGCGCCAACGCATACTGTATATGTAAATACAATAAATATTCGATCTCATAACGAACAGATTTATTGTTGCCTGTATGAACCCAAGTTTAGTCATCTAGATACGAGCAAGACTATGACAGGCTTTTTGGGGGCTAGTTTTCCGGTTTTGGCATAGAATGTTTTCTTAAAAACCTGTTAAATGCCATGTAAAAGTAATTATTTAAGCATATCACATTGATTTTTGATAACACATTGATTTGTTAAATCAAAGAAATTGTTAATGTTGTAAGTTTACATAGAACTAGTAGCTATCTAGCGATAAAATAGAAGTAATCTGAGTCCCTCGGCAATGTCTCAACATTGCCTCCACAGCGCCTCTTTATTTTGATTCTGTAAACATTTTTTTTTACATGTTACTATTTTGACATTTTTTTTTGTGACAGTCACTAATGTTTTCTCGCTCCACGAGCAGATTGTTCCGCAACAAGTGCCGCGTCCAACCGATGAAACCTTTCCAACAATAACGAGAGTGCAAGATAACATCGAGGAACTTCAAAATTCAGAGCTAAGTTTCACCTCATACTCATTGTACTTCTAAGCGGTACTTCTCATGTTTCATCAATGTATTATTTTGTATCATATTGATTTCGTTGCATATTCATGAAATTTTCACCAACATAACCTTGCATTTTGATTTACACATTAATAAGTAAGGGAGTTAACATCTTCGAGTACACAACATTCCTTCTAAGGGATTTAACTTTAGAAACATTACATACAAGTAAAACACAAAATGTCTTCCTTAGATAAATGCATTGAGCAAGGAATAAAGTTAGGATATAAAGAAGAGAAATTGTCAGAATGGGCACAGAAAACACACGCAGAAAATATTGCCCGTGAAGAAAGAGCGATAGAACGAGAAGAG
Organism: Cepaea hortensis; assembly: GCA_963921405.1. NCBI lineage: Eukaryota > Metazoa > Mollusca > Gastropoda > Stylommatophora > Helicidae > Cepaea > Cepaea hortensis. The sequence continues at coordinate 80,130,495 of OY992886.1, forward strand.
AAGAAAGCTCAAATGGAGGCCGAAGAGAAGAAAATTCAGATGCAAATGCAAGCAGATGAAAAGAAATTGCAAATCGAAGCCGATGAAAAGAAATTACAGATGCAAGCAGAGGAAAAGAAATTGCAAATCGAAGCCGATGAAAAGAAATTACAGATGGAACTTGAGGCCGCCGCCAAACAGGCCCAGTTAAATGCCGAGACACAGATTAAACTAAAACAGATGGAAATGGAGTCCAACACAGAAATATCAATAAATAAGTTAAGAAGCAAAGAAGAGGAACAAAAATATAATAAATATAAAGGTCTCGTTAAGGCTTTCTGTTCTGGAGATTCCATCTCCGCTTACTTAGAAAATTTTGAATGCCTCATGTCGCATCATAAAATCAGTAAAGCAGATTGGGCATTTATTCTAATGAGGAATTTGGCTCTCGAACCACTGAAAGTAATAGAAACAATACCACAGGAAATGCGAAAAGACTATGAGTACCTAAAACAACGCATTCTCCAACATTTTTCTTTAGACACTGCAGGCTACCAACAACAATTTGCCAAATTATCTCCACAACCAAACCAAACCTTCATAGATTATGTCAGTACAGTCCAAGACATATGCACAAAATGGATTAACTCGGCTAAAACCAACAATAGCCATGATAAACTTAAGGAACTAATTATAATAGATAAAATAGTTAGCACCATCCCCACACCTTTTGCCAAGTTCTTAAAACAAATGGATTGTAAGACCATTCAGGAAATCGAGGCGAAAGGGAATGCATTTTTTACAGCAAATAGGGATATTTTTCAACATAATATTAATATAAGCCACAATGATACAGCAGCTGCAGTGGTGAACACCAAATACTCCAAACAATCACAGAGCAGATTTAAACCGCGATCCAATGTCGGTAAAGTAGTAAGGTGCCAATATTGCAATGCTCATCACGACAGTTACGGTATGTGTGACAAATCACCCTCCTACCCTGAACACCTCAAAAAGATGGTAGAGAAGCAAACAGCTAAACGCATGGCTTACCACAGAGTAGTTAAATGTTATTTCTGCAATAGCTGGGGTCACTATAATAAAGATTGTCAAGGCCGAAAGTTATTGAAACAGGCCAATGCGGCATTAGTAGAAACGTCGACTGACGAAGAGCTTGAGTCACTAAATGAATGTGAAAATCAACACGACAATGAGAGCGAGCTTGGGAATGCTGTACACGTCATAAACACCATAACAGACAGTACATGCAACACCTGTACAAAGTTCCAACTGGACACAACACTACATTGTGGTCACATTATCCCAATTGCAAATGAAATAGCTAACGCTGCCTTATCATCTACAGGCAAGTTAGTTTTTTATACAGGGTTTGTTAACAACAAGAAGGGCACGTTAATTCGTGATTCCGGCGCAACTCTCTGTGGGGTGAGGAGAACATTGGTAGACGCTAAAGACTACACAGACAAACATGTGACGTGTCGCACATTTTCAGGTACAACAGAGAAATATCCCCTTGCTTTGGTCGAAATTCAAACACCATTCATATCGGGGCGAGTATTGTGTGCTATCCTTGAAAATCCCGTCGCGGATATTATACTTGGTAATTTACCCAACATACATCCTTGCTCTAAAAGAGAAATAAAAAGGTGGGAGCAAATACACGGTATCCACCACAGAAATAGCGACACAAAAGAGAAACACCATTCTTGCTTGTCTCAATCTGCCAAAAGACCAAGGGAGACAACCACTGAGGTAATTCAGGAAGAATTTACCGAGGTGTACAATGCAGGGGCGGTCGAATCAAGAAACGATACGACCGAATTAAAACCTCGAATTGAGGATGCGACCAAACTACCAAGTACCGAACCTGTAAATGTGCAACAAAACACACAACACACAAACGCAATAACACGACAGACAACCCACAAAACCAACACCTACCAACTACAGGAATCATTAGAAATAGTAGCGCCAAACTCAACTAACATCACTTTTGGAAATGAACAGAAAAATGACCCTACACTAGCACCATACTTTAAGTTAGTAGGCCTTAAGCCAAAATTAACAAAGAACGCATCGTGGACATTTAGGCTACAGAACAACATCTTAACTAGATTTTACACAACAAACCAGTCCACGACACAGCAAATAGTACTACCACAAGCACACCGAGACAAAGTGCTAAAATTAGCCCATGACTCCCCTTTTGGAGGTCACATGGGGTATGAAAAGACCAGGGCTAGAGTCCTCACTCAATTCTATTGGCCAAAGTTTTGCCAACATATAAAAACTTTCTGTAGAGCTTGTGATGTATGTCAAAGACTGGGGAAAAAGGGAAAAAACCCTACAGCAGAAGTCCAATCAACGACAACTGCCTCGAGGCCTTTCCAAATCGTGGCAGTTGACCTAGTAGGTCCGTTGAATCACATATCGAATAAGGGGAATAGGTACATTTTTACTCTCGTTGATTTATGTACAAGGTGGCCCGAAATGTTGCCATTAATATCGATCTCCTCTAAGGATGTGATGGACATATTACTAAATATTTTCTCCCGTTTTGGCTTCCCGGAGAAAATCATTTCAGATAGAGGTACCCAGTTCATATCTAATGCCACCCAATCAGTAACTAAGTTACTAGGCATCAAGCAGTGTTTCACCAGTCCCTATCGACCAGCCGCAAACGGTATCTGCGAAAAGCTTAATGGGGACCTGAAACATATGCTCTCTAAAGTGACAGCTGAAAATCCAGCCGATTGGGACATACTTCTCCCGACGGTGCTGTTCGCATACAGAGAAGTCCCCCAATCAAGTACAGGGTTCTCTCCCTTCGAATTGATGCGATTGGGACATACTTCTCCCGACGGTGCTGTTCGCATACAGAGAAGTCCCCCAATCAAGTACAGGGTTCTCTCCCTTCGAATTGATGTATGGAGCGAACCCAAGAGGACCTCTCACCATTTATAAAGAGATCATCTCACAACCTGTAGATAGCCAACTTCCCATTTCCACCTATGATTTGGTCACTGATACCAGAGACAAAATCATACGTTCTTGTATATTGGCCAGAACATCACTACAGGAGAAAGGTTTTAAATACAGGCAGTACGCCAATAGAAGTGCAAAAACCATTGTCCTACATCCAGGTCAGGATATTTTACTTCTACTACCTGACAAAAGAGATTTACTGTCAACCTCCTGGCAGGGACCTTTTAAGATCATTAGAAGAATTTCAGAAGTAAATTACGAAATCTCTTTAAATGGAAAGCTGAAAATATTCCATATAAATATGTTGAAACCATATTATGTTAGACAGGACAATGAGACAAATGAACTGACTCAACGAACTGGTGACGGAAACGAAACGACAATTTCTCAACGAACTGACACCTCGACAAACGACGCATCGTTAACGACACACTCTTACGACGACGAAAACGACGAAGACATATGGACATTACCGACAATCTGTGATATCGACATCGACGACAAATTTGACGACATATTGACAACGATTGATCTCGACGACGACGACAATAACATTGAAGACAATTTCCAAACAGTGGCATCTGTGGTATATCAGACAGACGTGGACAACACTGAAATCCCTGTACCAATCATGACTGACGACGGAAGTATAAATGACATACATATCTCTGACACTTTGACACAACAACAGCGACAAGACATTTTGACTATCCTTGACGAATATAAATCTATCTTTTCTAACAAACCTGGACGCACTGATAAAATAACACATTCAATTGTGCTGACAGATCTGAGACCGGTCAAATGTAGACCATATTCTATTCCTCTCCATTACAGATCTAATTTAGATAAAGAAATTTTAGACTTAGAGAAAAATGGCATTATTCAAAAATCGATGTCTCAATATTCGTCACCGATTGTTCTGGTGAAGAAAAAGGACCAGACAATTCGTTTGTGCATTGACTATCGAGTATTAAATACAAGAACAACAACGGATGCAGAGCCAATGAACAGCTGTGAAGATCTTATCTTAAATATGGCTCAATCATCCTTATTTTCTAAGACCGATTTAGCTAAAGGATATTGGCAAGTTCCATTACACCCTTCTTGTAGACATATAACAGCATTCGCAACACCTCTCGGCTTGTACGAATGGCTATATCTTCCGTTTGGGCTCAAGAACGCACCGGCCACATTTGTAAGACTAACAAGATTGTTATTACACGGAATTAATGACGTAGTTGCTTATATTGATGATATATGCATCCATTCTTCTGATATGACTTCTCACTTACTCACCCTTAAACAAGTCTTCCACCAAATCTCTCTTTTTGGACTTACTATCAAACCTTCCAAGGTTGAAATAGGTTATACACAAATAGACTTCCTTGGACATAGAATTTCTGAAGGAAAATTGTTGACTGATGATAAAATTGTTTCCAAGATCCTTAAGCTAGAAGTACCTACCACAAAGAAGCAAGTTAGAAGTTTACTAGGTCTGATTAACTATTATTCGAAATTTATTCCACATTGGGCAGAATTAACCTCAGTCTTTTCTGATATGTTAACTAAAAATCATCCATCAAAAATTTGTAAAAGTACCAGCTTAGATGATGCAATGTGTAAATTGAAACATATTTTTTCTAATCCACCAGTCTTACGATTACCCAACATTAATTTACCCTTTATTTTGACCACAGATGCGAGCGCTATCGCAATAGGAGGATGCTTGATGCAGGAAATGGTTGGCATAAAACACCCAATTCTCTATGTAAGCCGCAAACTAAAGAAGGCTGAGACTCGGTATGCCACAGTTGAATTAGAGTGTTTGAGCCTAGTGTTTTGTATATTGAGATTATCGAAGTTCCTCTTAGGGAGTCACTTTGTGGTCCTCACTGACAGTTCGCCATTATTAGTCCTTAACCAGGGGTCGCCTAAAAACCATCGGCTACAAAGATGGTGTCTTCTACTTCAAGATTTCGACTTCGAAATCCGCCACATCAGAGGCACTGACAACATTGTGGCTGACCTTTTGTCACGGCAAGTGAATGCGCCAGTAGAATGACTCTGATCACATCGACCATTAGCCATACTATAAACTGTGATACTTTTAGTCGGTTGCATATTACAGTGGAACTCTACACCTGCTAGAGTACTCTCAGTGATTAGTTGAATTACGACACCCAAGAACATGATACGTTACTTTGAGAACTATACCATCAAGTGCCTAAACGCTAGAACGATTCCAGCAAGAAACAGTAACTGTGTTTGTGTCAACCAATAAGATCAACCAACGAACTAACTCCGAAGTCTGGAAGAACTCGTTATATAGGACATTAAGAACATGCCATACTTGCTGTTACTACGTAACTTTACAAACAGCCGAAACAGAACCCCATCGACTACGACACTCAAGAGACAGCCATATTAGCTTTACCATTCATGGCATAACACGCTAGCGACAGGAGAACGACGCGCACATCATCTTGGGATTTAATTAATTAATTAGTTTAAGATTAAATATGTATTATATTTCCATTATTGTTGTATATAAATTGTATTCACCTGTAATTTGTACACATTCGACATTAATATTACAGGCGGTACCATTCCTAAGCTAAAGAACCGTCCTATACAATTGTCTCTATTTAAATTATAACCCATTTGTGAGTCATCGTACAAGAAGTACGTATTTTCTTAAAGGGCAAATATCGCCTAGCCCATTTTTTCTAAGGGCAATAACACTTACCTCAACTTTAATTATATATTTTAACCAAATACTATTTTTAATCAAAAGTGAGTGAATGACTGTGTGAATGGATTAAATGAGAGAACGATACACTTGGCGGACAAATTGTACGCAAACCGTATTTATTTTAATTTGTCTGCGTCTTTCATGTAAATTGTATGACTTGTCTAATTTGTGAATACATGTGTAGTACTTAGTTTAATAGTGAGTTAATATACTTAGCTTAGCAGTTAGGATACATCTAAGCACCACTACTTGGAATGCCTTTTCATGTATTGCACACAGTGCAGTAGTTCATGATTGAGGTTATCCCAACTCGTGACGCTTGGAAATACGCCACACATTCAGCACACACAGTACACAAACCTTAAAACTCAACACTATCAAGTTAAAATACAGTCACTTTATTAGAAACATCAACTTATTAGTCAAAACACACTAACAAGCCAACAGGGACACTTGTAGTATGAGGGGGATAAAAGAACAAGGTAACTACATATTTAGCATTATAACATACGGGAGTAAAAGTGTATAGAAATACACACTCAGATCAAGATTTGAAGGTGTACTTATTTAGCCAAGACTTCGGTCTTGTTAACCCTCTATTATATAGGGGTTATTTGTCTGGGTACCATTTTGGGTACTATGAGAAGGGCAAGTTGTAAATACAACTACTAAAATGCCACGTAACTTCGGTCTGATAAGCATATTTAAGCACACGAGAGACAGGGATCTCTGCACCAAATCAGACAAGTGTTGTATGGTAGAATACATGAGTTTTTAGTGCTAATAGGTAGGTTGCCAGGTTACTATCCACCAAACTACAACACCAACTGTAGGTGAGTCGGTGACAGAATTAGAACGGATCTAATTCCCAACAACAAATCAGGTCACGGAGGAGGGGGGATCCTGTCACCGCCTCACTGGGATATCTAGTAAAGGGCTGCAACTCCAGCCCAAGGGAAACCATTGAGTCGAGCAGGACCCAAGTAATCTAGAACCTTCTAGATAGAGCTGGTCACCAAGTCCATGATTCCGTGGACACTGATGGGGCCCGCCTAATGCGGGGTCCACGAGGAACTCGGACAGAGTTACCGCCCGTGTCGGGTTAGGACACGCGGAGACCGGCAGAGGACGAATGGACTTGAGAGAGGCAACAGGGCCTGCCTTTGAGGGACTCTATAGATATCAATAGATATATAGACATAGGCTAGATAGTTTGCTAGACTGTTAAATGATACTTATGTGTGTGATGTTTACTATTTGACAGATGTAATATAGCGCGGGTCTGTTTACCCACTGCGCCAACGCATACTGTATATGTAAATACAATAAATATTCGATCTCATAACGAACAGATTTATTGTTGCCTGTGTGAACCCAAGTTTAGTCATCTAGATACGAGCAAGACTATGACAGTGTGTGTGTGTGTGTGTGTGTGTGTGTGTGCGTGTGTGTGTGTACACTAGCTGACCCGGCCCGGCGTCGCCCAACTCCTGGCGCGGTTCTATCTATCTATCTATCTATCTATCTATCTATCTATCTATCTATCTATCTATCTATCTATCTATCTATCTATCTATCTATCTGCCTGCCTGCCTGCCTGCCTGCCTGCCTGCCTGCCTGCCTGCCTGCCTGCCTGCCTGCCTGCCTGCCTGCCTGCCTGCCTGCCTGCCTGTCTGTCTGTCTGTCTGTCTGTCTGTCTGTCTGTCTGTCTGTCTGTCTGTCTGTCTGTCTGTCTGTCTGTCTGTCTGTCTGTCTGTCTGTCTGTCTGTCTGTCTGTCTGTCTGTCTGTCTGTCTGTCTGTCTGTCTGTCTGTCTGTCTGTCTGTCTGTCTGTCTGTCTGTCTGTCTGTCTGTCTGTCTGTCTGTCTGTCTGTCTGTCTGTCTGTCTGTCTGTCTGTCTGTCTGTCTGTCTGTCTGTCTGTCTGTCTGTCTGTCTGTCTGTCTGTCTGTCTGTCTGTCTGTCTGTCTGTCTGTCTGTCTGTCTGTCTGTCTGTCTGTCTGTCTGTCTGTCTGTCTGTCTGTCTGTCTGTCTGTCTGTCTGTCTGTCTGTCTGTCTGTCTGTCTGTCTGTCTGTCTGTCTGTCTGTCTGTCTGTCTGTCTGTCTGTCTGTCTGTCTGTCTGTCTGTCTGTCTGTCTGTCTGTCTGTCTGTCTGTCTGTCTGTCTGTCTGTCTGTCTGTCTGTCTGTCTGTCTGTCTGTCTGTCTGTCTGTCTGTCTGTCTGTCTGTCTGTCTGTCTGTCTGTCTGTCTGTCTGTCTGTCTGTCTGTCTGTCTGTCTGTCTGTCTGTCTGTCTGTCTGTCTGTCTGTCTGTCTGTCTGTCTGTCTGTCTGTCTGTCTGTCTGTCTGTCTGTCTGTCTGTCTGTCTGTCTGTCTGTCTGTCTGTCTGTCTGTCTGTCTGTCTGTCTGTCTGTCTGTCTGTCTGTCTGTCTGTCTGTCTGTCTGTCTGTCTGTCTGTCTGTCTGTCTGTCTGTCTGTCTGTCTGTCTGTCTGTCTGTCTGTCTGTCTGTCTGTCTGTCTGTCTGTCTGTCTGTCTGTCTGTCTGTCTGTCTGTCTGTCTGTCTGTCTGTCTGTCTGTCTGTCTGTCTGTCTGTCTGTCTGTCTGTCTGTCTGTCTGTCTGTCTGTCTGTCTGTCTGTCTGTCTGTCTGTCTGTCTGTCTGTCTGTCTGTCTGTCTGTCTGTCTGTCTGTCTGTCTGTCTGTCTGTCTGTCTGTCTGTCTGTCTGTCTGTCTGTCTGTCTGTCTGTCTGTCTGTCTGTCTGTCTGTCTGTCTGTCTGTCTGTCTGTCTGTCTGTCTGTCTGTCTGTCTGTCTGTCTGTCTGTCTGTCTGTCTGTCTGTCTGTCTGTCTGTCTGTCTGTCTGTCTGTCTGTCTGTCTGTCTGTCTGTCTGTCTGTCTGTCTGTCTGTCTGTCTGTCTGTCTGTCTGTCTGTCTGTCTGTCTGTCTGTCTGTCTGTCTGTCTGTCTATTAAAAATATAGATAGAATAGAAGAATAGATAGATTGATAGTAGATTATATGATTGGAAGTTATCTATCTAAAGTAAACTTACCAAGATATCACGAACAGCCAATAAATGGTGGGCCGTGGGTTGACTGCGGAGTACTGCAAAGGATATACAACTAACTTTCTCTCACAAAAAAATTACATTTTATTTTTAAACGAACGAAAATCTTTATTTTCAAAGGGTTAAGAATTGGGCACGCAGGCCCGTCCTACATTCTGCCCTTCTTCTCTATTTCCTCTCATACATTCTTTCATTCAACATCTCTTATGAAGCAATTCTTTGACAACAAAAGAACAATAAGCATTAAAACGCTTGAAAAATAACTCGTTGAGGCAATGTTTAACATGGGCATCATAAATACCCAACGTGTGTGTAACGTGCCATACATATGAGAATGTTAAACAAACAAAAAAAAAAAATTAAATGTGCTGTTGAAGAAAAATAAAAAGATGAGGTAGAAAAAAAAAAAATTGTATTATCAATGGGTTACTTGGCTATTGTAAATTGGGTTCCGTGTTATCTGCTTATTAAAAAAAGAGGGTTCCAAGTTACTTGACAATTATAACATGTTTGGAGACACTGTTAAAAAATGCTGTGTTTCAATGTCTGAAATGACAATGTTGACAGCGACATAAATAGCATGTTCTCAGTGTAATAAAACTCTAACTCAATTCCCACTGTAAGAGCTGATCAATAACTGTGAATGTTTCTATCATGTTAAGACTTAAAGCTTATGAATGTTACATGTCTGCAGCAAAATTTCATTCTCTGTCAGTTTTTATACTCTGTTGAAGTTCAGTGGTCTGTTTCCTGGAACCTTTCTAAACTATACATCTGATATTTATGGTTGTAATGTAGGTATTTTCTAAATTATACATCATATATTTATTGTTGTAAAGTAGATATTTTCTAAACTATACATTAGATATTTATTGTTGTAATGTAGGTATTTTCTACAACATATCTTGTATAAATCGAGTTGAGGAAAAGCGTTCCTAAGAGCTATATTAAGCCATTTCTGATATACGGAAGCGAATCATGGACAATTAGTAAACAAATTAATAATTATGTGCAAGCTGCGGACATGTGATGTATAGAAGAATGTTGAGAACGTCGAGGAAGGTTCGAAAGAACAACGAAGTTAACTCACAAAGAGAAGTGATTACTGGCATCAAATGAAGACAGTCCATATTCGTTGGGCATGACATGGGAAGGGAAAGATGGATTATGTCGTCACAAGGTAAAAGCTGGAGGGGAGGAGAAGCAGGGGGAGACCAAGTGAGAAGATGCTGGGTAGTTCGACATCATGGCATGGGGGAGCATCGATATCAGAAATGATTGCCGCAACAATAGACAGAAGGTTGTGGACAGACATAATCACCAATTCCTCACTTGTCTGCTAGCTGTCTTCGAATCGCTTCTATACATTTTCCTATCATAAACTCGTAGGAATATCGGCCCCAAAATGCATATCTCTCTTTTTTCGGCGTTTAATCTTCAGTAAATGTGCTGTAAAACTGCGACTTTTCAAGGCAAAGACAGTCATCATCATCATCATCATCAAGTTCCCTGCCTGCTGGCGTAGGCGTTCATGGCTCTCCACAAATATCGGTCTTTGGTTTTCTGGATCAACTCTGCTGGTGATATTCCTCCATGCCACCGTCTCAATCCATCCAGCATAATTTCTCTTGGTCTGCCTCTACCTCTCTTCCCCTCGATCTTTCCAGTTGTCACGATGTTATCCAATGCCTCTCTTCTCATCACATGACCAAAGAAAGATGTTTGTCTCTTTCTTATTGTTGAATATAATGTTCTAGTTTCATTAGCCTGTTTCAGGCAGTCGTTGCTAGTTACTCTGGCAGTCCAAGGGATTCGTAACATTCGTCTCATGAACCACATCTCTGTTGCTTTTAATTTCTTCTTAATTTGTTCATTTACATTCCAAGATTCACTGCCAAACAGCAAAACTGGTTCTACATAGCATTTCAGCACTCTCTTTCTTACATTCAGTGATAGTGTCTTATTGCATAAGATAGTCTTCATTTTCTGAAATGCGGCTTTTGCTTGCCCTATTCTGCTCTTAATCATGGCAAAGACAGTAGGACCAAAAAGAAAAAAAAAAAAAAAGAAGAAGAAGACGATTAAGACGAAGAAGAGGAAGGAGAAAAAGAAGTAGAAGTAGCAGAAGAAGAGGAAAAAGGCGAACATGAAGAAGAAAAGAATAAGAAAAAGGAGGAGGAGGGGGAAGAGAAGAAGAAGAAGAAGAAGAAGAAGAAGAAGAAGAAGAAGAAGCAGAATAATAATAATAATAATAATAATAATAATAATAGTAATAATAATAATAATAATAATAATAATAATAATAATAATAATAATAATAATAATAATAATAATAATAATAATAATAATCGCTGTCAGTATCAACATATTTCAGCTGGTTGTTGATTTCTTGGCAAGATTACGCGCAGTAGTTTGTCATTGCCTTCAGAGCGACCGGCTCACCGCTACCGATTCTCGCGCAGGTTACGTTCCTCGCGCAGGTTACGTTCCTCAGCTGGATATACGGGAATACTGAAAAAGACGTTAAAGCCTATGCCAGGGAGCCCGGCAAAGTTTGGTATAGGTGTGGCCCTAGTTCATTCATTCATTCAGTAGCATGTCCTGTGCAGAACCTCGCTCCCATAACAACCTTCCGGAAAATCTCTCGATCATAAGCAAGATGTCCCTCGACTGATACACCCATCTGGAGATCATCCGCCACATCCTGCACACATCTTCTCTTTGGCCTTCCTCTTCCTCTCTTCCCAGGCATATAGCCCTCCATTATTGTTCTCTCCAAACTTTCGGGACGTTTCAAGTAACCAAAATAGGCCCTAGTAGGCCAGTAAAAAAATGCGTATCCCCCACAGGGGGTGACTAAAGTCGTCAGCAAGTGCTAAGCTAACATTGAAGGTTTACTATTAACAATTTAAAAAATAAATGTAGAAATTCAAAGTCCATTATAAAATATAAGTACATAAAGACTCACAAAATTGTCTATAGAAATTCTTAAAGTATTTTTCATGAGATTAAAACATCTAACTTACGATATCAATTTCCTAATTACCAACTAAAAAGTATGAGAGTTTATTGTTAAGTAATAGTATTATAGCTAGTAAATTATTTTGTCTTTAATACATTAGTAATCACCCTTGCAATAATATTAGATGATTATGTCCCCTACTTATTGCTTATGTTCACGTTTTTATTTAGCTATCTGCTAATTGTTGACCGTGCCGCGCTAGTTTTAACGTTTTGGTATTAGAGCCGGTCGTTCAGAATGCAATGGCAAATTACTGAATATAAAATCTTGCCAAGACATCAACAACGGCAGTAAAATACTGGTGTTGACTGCAACGTCCTGTAAGGGATATGCAACTTAAAAAAAATAAAAAAATCTATTAATTCCGCAGAATGCTTGAACATAATTATTAATAAGTGTAGTGATCAATCAAGGCATTACTATCAATCATGTTATTATGATATTTTAAATATGTCCTAAGCAACTAGGTAAACGCATGCGCAGAAGAGTTATTATTATAGGAGATATTTATTTTAAAGAAGTTAGTTAATTAGTCGACAGATCATCCTCATTGCATTTCGAACCATTCAGTCCATAAGTGCTCGGATCACTTCTTTAGTAAATCCCGCAGCGTTTAGCAGCTAACGACGCCAGTTCTGTGCTGGTTTATTAATCTTCTTTGGCTTCCTGCGCAGTGTTCTTGTTTGGCCACACCTCTTTTAATTTGTTGTTCTCGCATCCTGACCATGGTTGTAGATTCACAGTCATCACTTGTTACTTCTCGTTAAGCAATCAGACCTGGTCAATGGCGCGTCCACCTGCCACAGTAGCCTGACATGAGAGCTTGTTAGCCCGCTCATTTCCTTGTACACCCGTATGCCCTGGCACGAAAGTTAAACTAATCATCTTTGCCAGCCGAGACCGCTCCAGAGACAGCAACCACTCTCTTCGGATTCACCCCATCTCTATCCTCTTGAGCATGCTCATTGAGTCGCTAAGGAAACATGCCCCAGGGAATGTCTGTATCTCGAGCCATGTTATTACTGTAATTACTACCATGACTTCCATAGTCAGGCTACATGTGGTCAAAGCAAAAGCACCAGAATCCTCCTTCACAATTCTCCCTCCGGCCTGAGCCGTAAAGGCCCAAGAACTTCTCACATGTCGGACGACCGACCCATCTGTGTAAATAACAGCATCACCGCCTAAGGAATTCTCGAAGATTAACGCTTGTACTTCCGCCTCCGCAGCAGCCGAAGTTGCTTGTCTGTGTTTTCTGTCTAGTTGGATGCAAACTGAAAAGAACGTACAGACATTTGTAGGTATTCGTACCCACTTGTCGTGGAATACTGAGAGTTAATGATTCCCAGATAGACGACTGTATACACCGACTAACCAGGTAGAAGAAGGGTTAACAAACGAAGCAGTAAGGGTAATCAACAACGGAGTGACCAGGCGCATGTGTTTATAGGTCAAGACACAGAAGGGTCCGCCAACAGCCCAGGTAACCTGTCGCGTGGAAAAATTGGTTTGCGACAAAGGCAGACAGCATTATTGGACAGCATATTGCGGTCTGGATGTATGAATAACGGAAAAGTTTCAGATCTGTAATTTTCCACTAACGGTGATAATGAAGTATGGACTTGAGGTGTCAAGCAAGGTCAAGGACTATGCGGCAAAAATGACCTATAAAGAGTGTCCACTTCTTTGTGAGAGTTTAGTGTGTGTTCCAAACTGAACTGAAGGAGATATGTTCCTGAGTGGGAATAGAAATACACGTCCCTAATGATGGAAAGAGGGGATAGTAGTGTGTTATTCGCTAAGTGTTTTTCGATTCCAGGAACATAGATGCCTAAATAAGGTATTAATATATTAGAGTATAGTTTTAGCATAGGAATATAGATGGGCGTGAAGTGCATTTAACATTTCTTTCTATTAGTAGGAATAGTATAGACGTTAGGTGAATCTTCTATCCTATGTCAGAGTGGGTTTTTTCGGAAGCCTTTTCATTTCGGCTGGAGGAAAAGACACTCACATAGGAGAGAAGAGGAAGCAGACACAGATCTCATTATTAAATGTATATCACACAGGTTCCCATACCAGTGCGAGACTTATCAACTAAGATATAACACAGATGGCTGTGGTCAAGATCACTCAGTGTTGATAACCCACAAGAAAGCACTTTAAAGTAATAAAGCACGACACTTGTGCATAAGAAAGGAAAGAAAAGAAGTGTCATCGTAATAAGTCAGGAGGACAGAGAACGGAAAATAGAGATCATACAAACTAAAAACAAAAGACTCAAATGACTCAGTATCGAAGAGTTGCAAGGTGCATACCAAATGCCTATACCAATTACGAACTATCCAGTGTAGAACTTTTACAGGACAAAAATAGAGAATACTAGAAACTCGATGTGTTTTCCAGGATGGATTTAAGAACGCTATAAGAAAGCAACGAACATTCAGTTTAAGCTGACAGCATATAGTGATCTGTTTAAGTACATTGATACAGTGGTGAACATTTTTTCATTAAAAACAAAAAACGGATATACCTACAGACTCAAGCAGACGGAGCATTCAGGGTGAGACCGTTCTGCTGTATCTATGTACTGTCCTGTACTTTAGCCGAGAGAAGAGACGAGAGAAGACACGGAGACTATCTATCAACATCTTATCTGGCAGCCACACTAGAAGAACATACCAACTACATAGACAATATCCATACATACACCAGACATAGTTTTATTAATAAATCTTTTATTTATTGTTGAAAGGAACTGTTGTCTGAGTATGTGTTGAGAGAATAACAGAGAGAGAGTGAAAGAAATAGATATATGGAAGGGAAGACAGAAGAGAGGAGTGTAGACCAAAGTCAGTCAATAATCCCAACAGATAATAAGTTTAAAGATGTGCTGGTTGATTCCAACTTCCTCTCGGGAAAATAACAGGACACCACTCCTCGCCAGGTTCAAAGGCCTCAAGTGAACACACCTGTTGAAGAATGTCTTCGACTTCGGCTTATTTTAAAGAAATACAAGGGATAGTCAGGAGGTAATGCACCAATTGGCAGAGAGAGAGAGAGAGAGAGAGAGAGAGAGAGAGAGAGAGAGAGAGAGAGAGAGAGAGAGAGAGAGAGAGAGAGAAAGAGATAGAGATAGAGAGAGAGAGAAAGACACACACACACAGATAGAGAGAGAGAGAGAGAGAGGAGGAGGAGGGGAAGGAGAAGAAGAAGAAGAAGAAGAAGAAGAAGAAGAAGAAGAAGAAGAAGAAGAAGAAGAAGAAGAAGAAGAAGAAGAAGAAGAAGAAGAAGAAGAAGAAGAAGAACGAACGAACGAACGAACGAACGGATTTTATTTTCAAAGGGTAACAAATTGGGCACGCAGGCCCGTCTTACATTCGGCCCTCCCAATCACTCATCGTTCATCAGTGTACATTCACATGTTGTTGTTTGTCCATCAAGAATGATGATGACCATTCATTTCATCCAGTGGGGTTGAAGGTGTGGAGCCGTGGGTTCTAAGATGGCTGATAAGGCCTATTTTGGCTCGAAATGTTCTTTGACAATGTGGGCAAAGAATGCTTGACGTCTCTGGAGGAGGATTTCCTGCAGTGGTTTTTCTGTCCTGCCTTTTCTTCACAGCTCTTGCAGTCCTGGTTGCCTCACATATGACTGCACCTTTACGCAATGATGCACGCCACGAATTTCGGTCTCTGGCTGCAGCCTCCCAGGTGTCATGATGAATTCCAAAAGCATTCAGTGAAATTTTCAGAGTGTCTTTAAAACGTGTCCTCTGGCCACCTTGGGAGCGTTTACCACAACGCAGTTCGCTGTAAAAAATTCGTTTAGGGAGCCTGTGATCTGGCATGCGAGTCAAGTGACCAGCCCAGCGAATCTGATTCTTCATCAGTAGAGTGTGGATACTGGGCATGGATGCTCTTTCTAGGACTTCAGTGTCTGGAATCTTGTCTTGCCATTTAATCTTCAGTAGCTTCCTTAGGCAGACTGTGTGGAAGTGGTTTAATTTCCTAGCGTGTCGCTGATAAACAGTCCAGGTTTCACAAGCATATAGCAGTGTGGATAATACAACTGCTTTGTAGACTTTTAGCTTTGTTTGCAGGCTTATTCCAGTTCTGTCCCATACATTCTTGTACAGTCTGCCAAAGGCTGCACTGGCATTGGAGATTCTTGCATTCACTTCGTCATCGATTGTGGCAGCTTGTGACACGGTGCTGCCAAGATAGGTGAATTTGTCCACAACACTTAGTCTATGATCATTCACTTTGATATTCGGCACAGTGTGATTATTCCCTGGAGCTGGCTGGTACATCACTACAGTCTTCTCCAAGTTGATATTGAGCCCAAAGTTGGCACAGGCATGTGAGAAAGCTGAAACATTATGTTGCATGTCCGCCTCTGAGTTGGCGTATAGAGCGCAATCATCAGCAAACAGGAGCTCTCTGACGGTGCCGCTGTTAATTTTGGTTTTAGCTTTCAGCCTTCTGAGATTGAATAACTTTCCATCCATACGGTAGTTGATGTCTATTCCAATGTCGTCGTTCTCGAAGGCATTCATCAACATGGCTGAAAACATGAAGCTGAACAGTGTTGGTGCCAGGACACATCCTTGCTTCACTCCATTGGTGACAGGAAAGGGTTCAGACAGTTCACCATTTTCCTGTACTCTTGCTTGCATGCCGTCATGAAATAGCCGCACTATTTGGACAAACTTTCGTGGACAGCCATATTTTGCCATAATCTTCCACAGTCCTTCTCTGCTGACTGTATCAAAAGCCTTGGTAAGGTCAATGAAAGTGGAGAACATTTCGCAGTTCTGTTCCTGACATTTCTCTTGCAGCTGCCTTGCAGCGAAAATCATGTCAACAGTTCCACGTTCTTTTCTGAAGCCACATTGACTCTCAGGAAGAAGACCTTGATCGAGATGGGCTGTGAGGCGATTGAGAAGAATTCTGGCGAGTATCTTCCCTGCAATTGAAAGCAAGGAGATGCCTCGGTGGTTGTCACAGGATTGGCGGTTTCCTTTACGTTTGTAAAGGTGGACTATTGACGCGTCCTTAAAATCTCGTGGCATGGTCTCGTTCATCCATATGCTTGTGAAGACTTGGTGAAGCTGCTCTGTTAGGACCGGCCCACCTGCCTTGTATATCTCTGCTGGGATGGAGTCAGGACCAGGTGCCTTGCCACTGGAGAGTTGCTGGATGGCTTTGTTTACTTCCACTATGAGGCGGGGGGGGGGGGGGGCGACATTGTCAAATGAAAGTTGTAAACAATGCTACCATATTATGAGACAAATCCCCCACCCACACACAAATCCCCTATCCACCCGCGTGTCTCCCCCACACACACATCCACCACCCAACCACACACATACCCCCAGACACATACATCGCCCCATCCATCCACCCATCCCCCACCCACCAATCCCACACACACCCCCACATATACTATCTCCCCAACCATACAGTGGACGCTGCCCATTGTATATGTACCATTCCATGGTAACTGAAACTGTACCTGTACATAAACCCATATCATCATATGAGCATGTAACATCATTGCATGAAAGAATAATGAGATCTTGTATCATAGCCAAAGAAGCACTTAAACAATCTGGTGCTATCTACAGACAGTACGCAAACAGAGCAAACACACATCCTCCAACCACACAACCCCACCCACACACACATATTCCGGCCAACTCACACATCCCGCACCTGCTCACACACACATCCCCCACTTACAGACATCCCCCACTTACACACATCCCCCACCCACACAATCTCCCCACATCCACACACCCCGCACTCACATACACACACATCCCCCAACCATCCCCAACCTACACACACCCACCCTCCCACACATACTCCACCCCACAACCGCCAAACACCCCCACCCCGATCTCCAATCCCCCAATCACACATCTATTAACTACACATCTCCCACCCATACACTAACTCACACCCCCCCCCCCCCACTTACAGACATCCCCCACTTACACACAACCCCCACCTACACAATCTCCCCACATCCACACACCCCGCATTCACATACACACACATCCCCCAACCATCCCCAACCTACACACACCCATCCTCCCACACATACTCCACCTCACAACCGCCAAACACCCCCACCCCGATCTCCAATCCCCCAATCACACATCTATTAACTACACATCTCCCACCCATACACTCACTCACTCACACACACACACACACACCCACCCATAGACACATCCCCACCCACCAACACATTCCCCATCCAAAAACACACACCTCCCACGCTCACACATCCCACCACCCACATATACCCCACCCACACACATCGCTGCCCACACACATCTTCCCACCCACACACACATCCCCCACCCATACACTCATCTCTCACATACATCCACCCAATCACGTACTCATCCATCAACCACTCACACATCCCCACTCACCCATCAACACATGAATCTCCCATCTACCTATCCACCCATACACACCCCAACCACCCAGCCATACACACATCCCCCATCCTCACATACATCCTTCATCCACCCGCTATCCCACACATCCCTCACCCACCCACCACACATCTCTCCTTCCACACAACACCTCACCCATAAACACATTCCCCCACCCACACACACATAGGTATATGAACATTAGTTTCTGATTGCCACACTGAAATGTGTCAACGACGCCCAGTTAAATGTTGTGTCTAGCAGTAGGTATATGAGCATTAGTTCTTGATTGCCTCACTGAAATGTGGCGACCAAGAAGAAGAAGAAGAAAAAGAAGAAGAAGAAGAAGAAGCAGAAGAAGGAGGAGGAGGAGAAGAAGAAAAAGAAGAAGGAGAAGAAGACGATGAGGAAGAAGTGCTTTAAGAGGACCTATATTAGAACGAAGGTAAAAGCATCTTCCTGTTTACAATCCCTATAAAGAGCCATGTCGATCTCAGTGAAAAGATCGTTTTTAAAACACAAAAGAAAGTGTGAAGCTGAGCACAGAGACCACCTGAAAGTTCATGAAAATCGCTGACTGTAGAGCAATGAGCCTGTAGTAATCTGTTGATTCCGCTCGCGACATTAGGAGTTGCGATAGCCATCAGTTCAACAAGCTAAAGACAGGCGCCACAGATGAATGTGCCGAATTGATGAAATGGCAGCTAAACATTTGCGGCAAGAGCTTCCAGCATATGAACGAACGAACGAAGAAACTTTATTTTCAAAGGGTTAAGAATTGGGCACGCAGGCCCGTCTAACATTCTGCCCTTCTATCACTCTCTTTCATACATTATTTCATTCACACATCATTCAAGGCTAACAGAGAACAGCAACAATATAAAAGATATGCATTATAAAGGCATGGGCAAAATGCGAACATCAAAACTACACGACTCAGTAATATTAGATAATGATCTGACACTTGTTATTAGCCATATGGAATATACTGGCCTACCGAAAGGGCTGTTATACTAGGGTTTTGTTATTATTATTATCTCTATTATTAAGGGGGAAGGTAATCCGTACTGAGATAGTGTTCGAATAATTTGCGATTATATGAATAGGGATTGGTGATGTCGTTGATTTCTTGTGGAAGATTGTTCCACAGCTGAGCTGCGGAGTACGTTAAGCTTGTTTTGTATAAGTCAATACTAGGCTTCTGAATGTGTAATATATTTAAACTTCGGGTCCCATCGATTGACGGACGTCGGTCGCGGCGATTGGGCAATCTTGAGCATAGCCTACGATGGGTAGCGTTGTGGTATTCTGTTGGGATAATTTGGTGTGTCCAGTGTGTGTCGCGTGGTTACACACCCGCTTCACATGCGTGATCCGGGACTGTCCCGGATCCGGTCAGGGATATGCACTACTGACGAGCTCAAACGAGGGCGAAACTCGAGTATAGTGCTTCCATATTGACGTGGATAGGCCTTAGGTTCATACCAGAATGCGATCGGCGTTGCCAGTAGTGGGTTGTGCTCAATATTTAAATTTCAAATCCCGAAACAACCACATAATCAATATATTTAAACGTTTACTGTGTCTAGCATTATATTTAAACAATGGCCAAAGGTAATTTGGAGCATTCCGATGTAGGATTTTGTGAATTAGTTTAGCTTTATTGAAAAGCAGGCGTTTGCGGAGTGGTAGTAACTGAAGGCGTTTATACAGGCTAGGATTGTCAGATAAATGTTTGCTATAAATTAGACTCATGGCCCGTTTCTGGAGTGAGTAAATTCGCTTGGTGTTTGAATTAGAACAACCGTCCCAGATTGTAGAGCAGTAGTCAAAGTGTGTCTGTATATGAGAAGTATAGAATAGTTTCCTTGTGTCCTCATCAAGGAAGTTTTTAATCTTGGCGAGTTGGTAGACTTTTTTCGCTGTTTGTTTAATGGGCGCTTGAACGTGGGAATTAAAGGTTAGGTTTCTATCAATGATTAGGCCTAATGTTTTATGCTCAATTACACTTTCTACTGGCATGTTATCGATGTGAAGTTGAAGTGATGTGTGTGAGCTTAGAGTTTGAAGTCTTTGTCTGGTTGTTAATAACATTGATTTTGTTTTAGTGATGTTAATTTGCATACGGTTTGAATAGCTCCACCTAACTACATTATTTAATTCTTGTTGTAAAGACGACTCCAGTAAAATACAGTTGTCAGCGTTTGTGTACACTGTACAGTCGTCTGCAAATAGATCGCAGGACGACGAAAGATGCAAAGGTAGATCGTTAATATATATGGCAAATAATAGAGGGCCAAGAATAGAGCCTTGCGGTACTCCAATATTGATGGTAGTGGTTTGAGACAGAGATTTATTATGTGATACTACTTGCTTTCTGTTTGATAGAAAACATGATATTAGAGTGACTACATTAGGGCCAATTTTCATTGTCTCAAGTTTTTTAATTAAAATAACATGGTCTATCATATCAAATGCTTTCTTGAAATAAATAAACACAGTTCCACATAGACTGTTGTTGTTTATATTCTGATGCCAATTTTCTATCATGTTTGTTAGGGCCGTATGGCAAGAATATTTTGGTCGAAATCATGATTGGCTGTCAACAATAAGCTTGTTGCGAACTAAATACTGTAATGTTACTTTATCGATGTGTTTTTCTAGTGGCTTAGACAGTGATGATAGTAAGGAAATGGGTCTGTAATTGTTCGGGAGACCATTGTCCAATGAACCAGATTTAAGAATAGGGTACACTTTAGCGATTTTGAGAGCTGATGGAAAGTGGCCTTTGGTGAGACACTGATTATATACATAGGTTAGTGATATACAGATCACTTGTCGCAGCACAACGGAGAATCCGGTTGCTGATTCCATCTAACCCAGATGAGGTTGTGTTTTTTAGGTTACTGAGGTAAGTGAATACTTCAGTGATTGTCATTAGCGGTATGTGGGAAAGAATATAGCGGGAGCATCTATTCTCGCAAAACGATGACAGTAAAGATAAGTTGCAAGGAGAATTAGGTATTGAAGCCTTCAACTGGTCTATGTCAGTTTGAAAAAAATTACTGAATTGGTCGCATGCAATATGATTTGATGGTAAAGAATTTCGGAAGTTATACTTGTTTGTCAAGGTGTTAATTGCCTTCCATATATCCTTACTATTTGTTTTATCCATTACTAAGTTCTTAAAGTAATTTTTCTTTTCCCGTCGTATGGTATATTGAACTTTGTTTCTAAGAGTACGGTATGCCCTGAGATCCCGCTTTTTATGTGCTTTATCTCTGTCTCTCATAATTTCAATGAATGAATCACTGAAAAACGAGAAGTAGGTTGAGAGCTTTACCAAAGCACAACTACAAAAAACAATGGACGTTGCGGCCATTAATTTCAAGTATTTCCTGGGTGATCCAAGGTAGCTTGACGTGGTGTTTTACTCGAACTTCCTTGATTGGCACATGTCTATCAAAAACATCAATAAAGGTTTTCATCCAAAATTCCAGAGCATCATCCGGGTCAGGAAGCTGATAAACATTGTCTAGAGGTGAACTGAGCAAGTCCTGTAAAAATGCGTTTTGGTGGAAATTTTTGTTACTTCTATATTTTACACTTATGTGTTTATGTTTAGGAGTTTTAATTCCTTTTTTGGACCACGTGCAGCATATTGGGTAGTGATCGCTCATTGCACAATTGGGTACGGTGCATTCTATGATGTTGTCTGAGCAAGCTACATAAATGTGATCTATGACTGTTGAAGATGACTTTGTTACTCTAGTAGCTTGTTGTACTATTTGTTGGAAATTGTATGATGCAATTATATTTCCCCATATTATGTTGGATTTGTTGGTGTCAATGTTGAAGTCTCCGAGTAGTATAATTTCCTTCCCAGAAGCGAAAACCACATCCATCATGGTAGTGAAGTTTTCGTACCAGACGTGTCCAGCACTGGGATTTCGATAGAGGTAGCCAATTATCAGGGGTGTGCGGTTTTGAAGTTTCAGCTCTAACCAAATACATTCTATTTCGCAAGTTTCAAAGTCTATGAAGAGTAGAGAGAACACTCTTGACCCACATGTGTCCATCAGACGGTATGTTCTATGGAAATTTAATCAAATTCAGGCTGACAGTTACATTTTATAAATAATTTCACGTTGTGCTCTAAAGATGTAATAATAATAATAATAATAATAATAATAATAATAATAATAAGAGGAAAGAGGAGGAGGAAGAGTAGCAACTGTAGCTGAAGAAGAATAAGGAGGAGAAGAAGAAGATGAGGATGATGAAGAAGAAGAAGTAGGAGGAGGAGGATGACGAGGACGAGGCCGAGGAGGAGGAGGAGGAGGAGAAGGAGAAGAAGAAGAAGAAGAAGAAGAAGAAGAAGAAGAAGAAGAAGAAGAAGAAGAAGAAGAAGAAGAAGAAGAAGAAGAAGAAGAAACATGAAGATTTCCCCATCTTTATGAAAATAACAACGAAATGTTACCAAAGCACATCTAGACCAGGTATTGACGAAGAAGAGACAGTTTTAAAGCATTAGAATAAATAAAATAATAGTGAATAATAAACAAATGCCGGGATTTGAACACAATAAATAGAGGAAAAAACAGAATTCAGTTATTTCTAAGCCATGCCCACTCCCCACTAATGACATTAAAGATTAGTGGCGGCTTGAATCTGATTGATATTTGAAGTATTTTTATCAACATACATTAATTATCCATTTAATAAAATGTACAAATACAACTTAACTTCCCTCTCATACTTTATATTTTGTAACCTGCTTTCTATTATGCATTGTCATAAAGAGATATATTAAATAGCGCAATGCATTCCTCAGTAAAATCACGAGAAAGATAATGGGTTTAAAGAGAAGAAATCTAAAGACGAAGGTGAATACGTTATAGGGAAGGGCAGACAGAAAAAATGATTCTTCATATTTTGTGATATCTTTAGGAAACATGTTTGCCATCAACATCAGAAGCATCGACTTATCTTCATAAATGTTGTAGAGTACGGCTACTTGCGCCCTTATATTACTGTAAACCATAAAGGGATAATGGTATAAAGTAACACTGTAACCCACTATGCATGTCATAAGAGGCGACTAAGGAAGGTTGGCGTGATACTGGCAATCCCATCTCGTAGAACACTTTAGCTGTGATAGTCTACATGTGACGTGAGTTGGCGAGAGCCGGTTGTCCACTGAGAGACGAAAGACAGAAGCAACAATAAGGTGAGGGCTTTAAAAGAATCAAAGGCAAAACAAGAAGTGTGGTGAACAGCTGTGCAAGTACACGATGACAAATACACAGGACTTAGAAATAGAGGCGAGAAACGTGAAGAGGAAAACAACAGCAAGACCCAACAACAACATGAACAATAACGACGACGATGACGACGACGACGACGACGACACATAGAACCAGTAAATGCAACAACAACAAATACAACAACAGTGCAACAAAAAATATACGTACAAATACCACAGCAACAAATTTAATTACAAATACAACACAGAATGCAACAACAACAAATATAACAACAACAAATACAATAAAAATAAAACAACAACAAATATACATACACATACCACAACAACAAATACAAAAAGAAAAATACAACAACACATAAAACAACAAATACAACAATAACAACAAATACAACATCAACAATACTAAATACAACATTAACAACAATTACAACAACAACAATTACAACACCAATAACAGATACAACAACAACAAATACACATACACACAACAACAAATACAACAAAAACAAATGCAAAAACAACACCACCAAATACAACAATAACAACAAATACAATGATAACAATTACAAGAACAATAACAAATACAACAATAAATACACACACACACCACAACAACAAATACAACGAGAACAAATACAACAACAACAACACCAAATATAATAATAACAACAATTACAACAACAACAATTACAACAACAACAATTACAACAACAACAAATTCAACAACAACAAATACAACAACACTACGAATACAACAATAACAACAAATGCAACAACAATTACAACCAACAATTACAACAACATTAACAAATTCAACAACAACAAATGCACATACACATACCACAACAACAAATGCAACAACAACAAAAGCAACAACAACAAATACAACAACAGCAAAAATAACAACAACAAATACAACAAGAACTACAAATAGAAATACAATAATAGCTAAAAATAGAAAATGGCAGGTATATAATTATATATAGTTGCTGTGAAGTTGGAACTGCGACTAACTAACTAACTAACTAACTAACTATCATTATCATAGTAGTTGTTTCACAGAACGTTGCTCTAATCACGACTCTAGGGAAAGATGTGCAGTCTCTGACCAGTTCTCATTGCTTTATGCATGTTCACGCCCACAGTGTCTGCAGTGCTCTGTTGTCCATCTTCGTACTTGTCCACCGCCAATCTCTTCTTCCAGGAAGCATACTTTCCATCACCGCTCTTTCCAGTCCGATATGGCAAAAGTATTTCAGTTTCCGAAACACGACGCTGTTTGTGGGCCAGCTTTCTTCAATATTCAAATCTTATATTTTCTTTACTTTAAAATTTTTTTTTTTTTTTTTTTTTTTTTTTTTTAAAATTCGCATATCCTTTTACAGGACTTCGCGTTCAACATCAGCATCTTTCAGCTGATTGTTGATTTCTTTGCAAGATTATACACCCAGCAGTTTGCCATTGCTTTCTGACCGGCCGGCTCAGTATCCCGCAAGTCATCAACGCGGGTAGAACCGCTTCCTATTCTCGCGCGCTGCGAGACCCTGAGTGGATAAACGGGATTACGGAGAAAGTCGTGTAACTCCTCGGCCTGAGAGACCGGCGTTTTCTTCACTAGGGAATAATAATATGCAAACCTCTACGGCAGACAATAAAATAAATAATTTTAAAAGAAATAAAACGTGGAAAATTGAAAAGAGAGAGAGAAAAACAAATTAAGTAAATTAGTTAGTCAACAGATCACGTGGTTTAGATGGGGAAATCATGACCGCGAAGGGGGCTGCGTGGTCCCGAGGTATGGTGTCCGCCTCGAGTTCTGGAGGTCCCGGGTTCAATCACCGGTGAGGACCGGGATTTTTTCTCGTGGACTTCTAGTAATAAAAATTTCCCCTGGTCTCTGGGTAGTGAGATCGGACGCCCGTGTGTATTGTTGCGCACGTAAAAAATCCCTTGACAGTTGGAAATCGAAAAAAGAGTAGCCTAACGGCGCTGTACGGGCAAAATTTCGAGTTAAAAATCAACCCAAAGTATTTCAGGATCCTTGCCGGTGCTACGGGGTTCGTGCACTGAGCTGAGTTTCTCCAGACTCAGGTTTGAGTTTGGATGAGAACGGAGCACTTATGGGTTACACCCGTATGCCGTGATGTTGATCCATCGACTAAACTAAACTAAAACTGTCATGACCGCGAGGTCAAGGGCTAACGGGGCTATGGCTCGCCATGGGAAATGGACTCCCTATGGTCAGATTGTTGTCCTAAACCTGCAACTGGCCTAGCAAGCCGGCAGGGATCACCATACTCCCCCCCCTCCCCCCGCATATCCTTTACAGGACATCACTGTCAACATCAGCATCTTTCAGCTGATTGTTGATTTCTTGGCAAGATTACCCTCAGTAGTTTGCTATTGCTTTCTGAGCGACCAGCTCACATACCCCATAAGTTACCGACGCGGAGAGAACTGCTACCGATTCTCGCAAACGTCACATTACTCACGAGAGTATACGGGATTACGGAGAAAGTCGTGTAACTCCTAGACCACGGAGGACGGCATCTTCATACTTTTTATTTTTTTTTGCATATCCTTTACAGGACATTGCTGTCAACATTAGCATCTTTCAGCTGATTGTTGATTTCTTGGCAAGATTACGCTCAGTAGTTTGCCATTGCTTTCTGAGGGGCCGGCTCACATACCATGTAAGTTACCGACACGATTCTAACCACTGTTGATTCTCACCGTCGTCACGTTACTTAGAGTATACGAGATTACGGAGAAAAGTCGCTAACCTCTAGACCAGGAAGCCGGTATCTTCATACTGCTCGTAGAAAAACTAAGAAGTATAAACGGACTGACCCAAGTCTATGGGAATATGGATACATTAAGCCAATAAGCGGGCACTCTCCTGCTGTTTATACTTCACATTGACACCGCAAGGTACAAGAGGAGCAAGATGAGATGAGATGAGTAAACAGATCATTCTCTTTTACACGGAACTACTAGTCAATCAGTGCTTGGATCCTTCACTCAGTATCTCTTTCAGTGTAAAGCGACTGATGGCATAAGTTCTGTAGACAAATTAACATTTCACTAAGCTTTACTGTAGTTATTTGTGTGTCTTTATCTCTTTGCATGTTGTTGTTTATAGTTCCTGATGCAGGTGTGTTAACACAATTACTCGGTTATGTGCGAACGTGTTATTGTAAATATGATTCTTGAACCCCGTCTTGTTTCCGTGTCATTTACTGAAGTTTCTCAGCTTTAGCCTCACTTCGGATAGTGAAATTGCGTTTCACAATTCCCCGACATACGGAGTCGAGGATTCGAATTAAGCCGCCGGCAATTTGGAAGCAGATTCCTGTGTGTTGATTTCGATGGTATGAGGCGTCGGCTTTTAAGAAAATAATGAGAAACTACTTACTGGGCGTAAATTTGATTTGTAAATTACAAACAGTCGATAAATGCTGGGATTGATGACAACATCCTGTACAGAATATGCAACTAACGAACTTCACTACATTTGCGCACAATTGTTAGATGTTTAAAATTACCAATACCATTGTGTTTATTGCCAACAGATATTGTCTTCTTATTGTTAAACATCTTTATATTTAAATGACTATTAAATCTTGCTATCACACAGCGGAATCCAAAGTCTTTAGAAAATTCCTAAATGTATGAAAATGCCCATAGTCTTTAGAAAATGCCAGAATGCCTGAAAATGCCCGTAGTTTTCAGAAAATATCAAAAGTGACTGGCTATTGGCTATTAACATAAGTAACATCAGTCCGTTCGGAAAGGCCCATAAGTGCTCGGCCTCCCTAAGTAGACATCGAAGTGTTGGAGGTGTATCTCCTTTACAGATGCTAACTACCCCATTTCATTCCGGCTGGATACACATCTAGCATGTCCTCGCAATCCACATGTAGCAATAGTTCCAGTCACAAATGAATCTAATAACTTCAGTTGCACACCAAACCCGGAAGCTTGCGTAGCGTAGTGACTACAGCTTAGCTGTCGACCCTGTTGTCATGAACTCGAATTTGCATCGAGGCGGATTTTAATAATTAACTTGGGCTTCCAGGTGTACCACCCTAAAATGGTTACCAGGCAATGTCTGGGGAAGTGAAGTTGCCCCGCGTGATCATGCCCGCGTGCCTCTTAAATAGTAGACTGGTCTATAAATTTATGGATCTGGCCCCATCTATACATTACGACTTTTTTTTCGCATATCCTTTACAGGACATCGACACCAGCATTTTACCGCTGTCGTTGATGTCTTGGCAAGATTACGCTCAGTAGTTTGCCATTGCTTTCTGAGCGGCCGGCTCACTTATCCCATAAGTTACCAACACGGCGAGAATCGCTTCCAAGTCTCGCGCGCTACGTTGCCCTAAGTGGATATACGGGATTACGGAGAACGTCGTTTAACTCATAGGCCAGGGAGACTGGTCATTACGACTTAAGGCCCTTAAAAGGGCCCTTTATTTACTTTACCCACACAGCAAACCAAAGACAGTTGTCAGGCAAGCTAAATTGACACAACCGCTCTTCCTGCTGTCTTAGGAAGATTGCATCTTAAATCGCCTCACGTACCAGGCTTAACCTTTCACACTAATCTTGCCGCAACAATAATTCAACAAAACTTCACCCTGAGCAGAGATTACAGCTTTCTGTTATATTCATTTACGTGTTAAAAATGGCAAACTGCGTAATGTCTTTCAATGAGGTTGAGAATGAGGTTAATAAGATTACAACATTAGGCTAAATTAGGGTACCGTTAATATTATATTTTGACTCTTCGCTGGTTGCCGAAGACGGAAACGAAGAGCGTATTATAATGACCTTAGTGCTGTGTGGATATTGACTCAACTTAGCTAAACTCGACTAAATGAAGAGCAGTTCTCTAGCAACTACACGAGTTCAAGTATCTGAGTGCCTGGGTAACAGCAGCCGATATATAAGATATATTCAAATGTGAAATTCAGTTTAAAAAAAAAGCACCCGTAGTGGTTAGTCAGTCAGTCAGTCAGTCAGTCAGTCAGTCAGTCAGTCAGTCAGTCAGTCAGACAGTCAGTCAGTCAGTCGGTCAGTCGGTCAGTTAATTAGTTGGTTAGTTAGTTAGTTAGTTTAGTTAGTTAGTTAGTTAGTCGACAGGTCATCCTCATTCCACATCCAACAATTGAGTCCATAAGTGCTCGGATCCCGTCCTCAGTAAATCCCGCAGCTTGTAGCGGCTGACAACACCAGTTCTGTGTTGGCTTGTTAATCTTCTCAGGCTTCCCGCATAGTGCTCTTGCCTGACCACGCCTTTTTTAACTTGCTATTCTCGCAGTATAACCCTGGCTGTTACCCGTGTAGTGGATTGTAGTGCCAGCGCCAAGTTGTTATAAACTACTCGGCAGTTGATGGGTGATGTAGACAATATCACGTCGGCCATGTTTGCTTGCCAGGGCAGTTTCTGGTACCCACGTTAGCCTGAGTTGACCTGGGAGCCAAGGCCATGAATTTAAAAAAATAATCCACCTCTATAGAGATTAGGACAAATCAACACTGGGCCACAGGACTGCGCGCAAGCCACTGCGCCAACAAAGTTGCTGTGAAATATAGCTTGCTTGCTTGTGTTCGCTGGCTATGAACAGCGAATGATGAATACTATGAAGTCCTGTACGTCGGATGAAGACATCTTGTTGTCCAACATCAGTGTGATGTCATACAGGACCTGAGGTTTGCGTGAGTATCCGTTGTCCCATGTCTGGCTTATTGGTGTGCAGACTGGTGGTTCCTCGCCGTGCAGGCAGACACTCTCCAACTTCGGAGGAAATTGAAATATAGCAATTTGTAAAACTATGTTTACCTCCGTACATGAATATACATGTGTTGTGGGCAATGAAAGAGTGGATAAGTTGGCCAGCAGTGTCACTATATCTCTGAGTTAAGCAATGGGTCGGGCCGACATCACGGAGACCTCTAGAGAGTCTTCCCGAAAACAGAACGTTATACAGAATAAATCTGCATCAGTAGCACGCATACAAGGGTTAGGATTGATGATCGGCGTAACCAAGAAAGAATAGCAGACACCAAGTGCGAGAAGATGCTCGTCTATCAACTTGGGACTGACTTAATTAGCCGCTCTACGCTGATGGATTTACCGCAGATATGATCAGAACACCTTGGGACACGTCCTGAGTGCAATGGTGATAAAGTGAACAGAGCTGAACTGAAATGTAAAATACATCACTCCAACGCAATAATTCACAAGATGAAAATGTGTTTGTATTCAGTTTATCTTTATCGCTGAAGTATGTAAGTTTTCTTCCCTAAAACACAAGTCCCGAAGAAGGGAACTGCTATTGTATGAGTTGCGTTGAAATAAGAACTGACATCACTGTACCCAGGACATTCCCATACGCGCTCCGTCCTCTCGTTCAACAACCAGCGAATAGTCATACAACTCATAGTTCCACCGCTGTCTTATTGAAAATTCTCCCGATATCCCTCTCAGCTTAGAAATTCTTCGAGAACCTCTGCCGATCCCCCGCAGTCATATTCTTATCATATACGAGTTCTCAGTCTGTTCCCCCGCATTCTCCACCTGGTCCCACAGACGCACAGCCACCACTCCCTTGTCTATAAGTAATCTACAATCAAGAGGTGTGTTCCTTGCCATCCTATCAGCACGTTCATTTCCTCGTACTCTCGCATGGCCAGGGCAGACTGCTATTGTTTATAGTAGTGGTTCTCAGCCGGTGTGGAACCCCCCCCCCCCCCCCCCAGCCGGGGGGATTTTAGGGTTTCCGGGGGGGGGGGGGGATATTAAAATTATTTCAAGATCGCGTTAATACAAGAACCGATTACTTGATATTATTTTTCCCTCCATACTTTACTGTTCTGTACTTCTCGCACTTCTGAAATTCGTTTTATAACATAAGTAGACCCACGAATCACGTTTTATGTAGACGTCTAGTCTTGTTCTAGTATGTGTTATTAAATTTAGCTTCCAGTTGTACGTATACTAAGTAGGGGTGGGGGTGGGGGGATTTATAAGGAGGAAATACGAAAGGAAGTGGGGTGGGCAAATGCCATTCTGAACATATGGCGAAGGAGTGCATATGCCAAAAAAGGTTGAGAACCACTGGTCTATGGTGTAATAGGGTCATCACATTTTGTAGGCCCGGATGCATGGAGTAGGTCTTTTCGTATGTTGAACAGACGACGAACGCAAACCCTAAAGAGAAGATGCAAACAAGTCTGACATCGTGTCACTGAGAAATGTGTGCTTCGGAAATGAGTGGCACTTCGCCAGGCAGAAGGCTGTGGATATACACGACTACCAACAGATAAAAAATTACAAATCGAAGAAAAGATAACTGAACAAGTGCCGAATTTCCCCATCAGCACCAAATCATGATAGAGGTTACGTGTTGTGAAGCTGAAAGAAGATCTATCATTGCATTAAAAGCATCATGAGAGAAACAAAAGTTAACCATGTGTGTATCTTTATTAATACTGAAATATAAACAAATTACAATCCTAAACACATGAACATTCCTAACACTCAACCACCAAATGAAAACAATGTTAAACGGCGGTAACGGATAATTACTAAATCTATAGGGCCTACAGCACTATATGGCTCTGAAACGTGGTTGCTAAACAAGAGTTAAGCTCATTTGGAGCTTTTGAGATGTGGTATTATTACAGGATGGAAAAAAAGTGAGCCGGACATACAATAAATCAGACGAATAAACTTGTAAAGACGATAGAGCTAGTAAACAAATATTGAGCTCAATATAGCTCTCTAGCACGAGAATTAGAAGTGGTTCGAGTCGTGCCAGTGACTTATGTGAGTATGGAGCCGGTCGCTCAGAAGGTCGTGGCGTGCTGATGAGCTTAATCAAGCCTAGGAATCAACATCCAGCTGAAAGATGCTGATGTTGACCGCAATATCCTGAAACAGGATGGAAACGCGGAAAAAAAATATATAGCTCTCAAGAACTCTTTCCCCCACCTCCAGTGACATAGATAAATTGCAGAGAATATTGGTTATCTTGTGAAATGCTGTCTTTATTTAGACTACTCTACATTTAACTTTCTTAATACATCTTTCATCTGTTGTTGTTTAACTACTCAAATACTTAAATACATTGACTTGTTTCAGAAAGGTCCCATTCACTTGATGTTGCGTTAAGGTGTACACTCTGTCTTTGCAATGACATTTTCTTCTGTTGTCCTGTTATTCATATAAAACTAACGGTGATTATAAATAAATGATTTTATCTAGCTATGTTACTGTTAATTCTTAGCTCCGCTTTCGTAAATAATGAAAGTAAAGAGTAATTCTAACTCGTTGGTTGGTCACGGTTTATTAGTAGACATTACATTAAGAAATTCTGATAAGAGAACTACTAAAGGAAACGAGAAAATAAAATGATGATGTCTGCTTTGAATGTATAGTCTGCTCTATCGGAAATAATGTATCGAGTCCTGTAAGTGTGTGAGGTAAAAGGTCCAGTACGCACGTACATGACCACTCACGTTTCTGTGTTAGACGCCTGACTGGAGGGCTACAGACAGGCCGTAATTAATTTGCTGCAGGCAGTCTGGATCGACCACCCTAGAAAACTAGTTCCAGCCAGACATCAAGTTTGGAAAATTACGCAAATCAGAGATTTATGGTAATTTAATGAAACACAAAACGTTTTGTCATCGTAGAAAGAAAATGAATTCCATAATTTCTAGCCCGCATAAATCAAGTATGATTTAATAGCATATAATGCTGGAACAAAATAACTGTACTGATACCAAACTACGTAGATCAGAAGGCAAACACAACAGTCGAAACTTCATCTTCTTTTTCAACGTAGACCTTTAGAATAAATGCAAAGAAAGTAGCAGTCGACTTGAGCTTGTTGATATCTCCATAGTTTGTCTTCAATGGGAGCGGGAGTGGACCAACAGTTCTCTGTGTTCTGCATATGTTGGACAAACCTGCAACGAATGTTTGCAGTCATTGTACCAGTTCCCGGGATACATTCATCAGTATATGGTATATTTAGTTTATTAAACAAGTGGTGTTTCAGTCCGTTGTGTCATGTACGAGGTCTGAATATTGTAACTTATTCTATTAGATGGAGCTGGTAATGTGCCCCACCTTTCTTGTGACCTGGATACTCTGATTTCCATTCGTACTGTAACTGTTTCTTACACATTTCTTGACCTCATTATAGGTTATATCATGCTGAGGGTGTTTTCCACCTTTCTGTGCCAATCGACAATCAAAATCCTGCATAGATGTACGTGCCAGGCATGGCTCTGTATACTACACACCCTCTTCGTTATTGTATGGGGCAGAAAGATGGACGATGAATAAGTAATGTGAGGGCAACAAATGAAGTTTTCGACATGTGGTTATATGTGTGAATTGGATGAATGTCTTCGCATGAGAAGAAAACAAACAAAGGCGTTCTGAAAAAAAAAAAAATAAACAAAAACAAGAACTAAAGAAAAAAACCACCGAATGAGATCAAGGACATACAATTTCAGCACTGGGTAATGTAAACAGACATGGCTCCTGGTTAAAGATGTTCTATAACAGTGGTTTTGGCCCATGCACCCCTTTACCATATTTTCTGAATGTCACCCTCCCTCCTCCCTTTTCGTATTTTCTCCCTATATATTCCACCCTGCCCCTACTCTACTCAGTATACGTAAAAATGGAAGCTAAATTTAATAACACTTACTAGAACAAGTCTAGACGTCTACATTAAACGTGATTTACAGGTCTGCTTACGTTATATAACGAATTTCAGAAGAGCGAGAAGTACAGAACCGTAAAGTATGGAGGGAAAAACAATAGCAAGTAGTTGGTTCTTGTAATAATGCGATCTTGAAATAATCTTAATCCCCCCTCCCCCTGGAAACCCTACCAATCCCCTACCCCCTCCCCTTGGTGGGAGATTACCCACCGGTTGAGAACCACTGTTATATAAGGAATAGAGTAATAGTAATATGATAAATCCCCCAAGCTGAAATTACAACGCATTTATTCACACAGTAATTTCAACTGTTTTCAAATTTTCATTGTTCCTATCAATCACTTACAGGTTTCCAAAATATTTCGCGCTATATATGATGTAGATAATTTCCAATGTGTAGGTTTTACCAGATTACCAGAGTCTTTGTTTATAATTCCGTCAATCCAATTGAATATCTTTTCTACCATCCGATTATTCAACTGCCTCTCTGTTCTGCAGATGCTAATAGTAACTGAACCGGAAAGGCACGCTCCATGTGGGTAAACAACATCAAGAAATGGTGGACTGGATGAGGTCTGTATTAGTACATGACGAAGAAGCAATAAGAGGGTATTAGAGACTGTGTAAAGCTCTCAATTCAGAGATGGCACTAGCCAGCTTGGTTGGACATCATCCAGTGTTCAGCTAGCTGGTTTAGGCATTCATGTCTCTCCATAGATCGTGGTCTTTGGTGTTCTGGATCAACTCTGCTGATGATATTCCTCCATGCCACTGTCTCAGTTCAACCAGCATAATTTCTCTTGGACAACCTCTGTCGATCTTATCCTTGATCTATCCAGTTGAGCATATGAAAGAGAAAAATAATATAAATGAACGCGACTAGAAACAATAGCCTTGGCAATCATTACAATAATAAAGCGATAGTATAGTGTCATAGCGGTTCCTGTTGAATGTATCGTTAAAAGCAAGTAAATATGTGTATAATCATATCATTGTGCTGATGTCACCCTTATTACCAAAGAAACATGCAACACTAGAAACAAGAGAGCAACGCTCAATACAATTGTCACAATTACTCTATATAACTCTACCAGGCCTATATATTCATAGTCTAGGAAAAAATAAAAATGATACCAACGGAGTTGAAATGCTTAGCGTAACAATGAGAAACCGAATAAGCAATGTTATAATATACCAGTGGTAGACTTCACTGTTAGACCTAAAATGCTGGATAAGTAAATGTTCTAATCACGCATTTCGACTCCCACCAGACAGTGCTCCACAAGTAACATGATGTAGCCATGTATAACGACATCCCGCCAGTGTGTTACGGGCCCTATAAGGGAATCAAAGAATAGTAACAATGTAATATACGTTCCATGTCGTATGAGGCGACCATGGAGGGTTGGCGTGAGACTGGCTACTTCAATTTCCACAGATTGTCCTCTGCTGAGATGCGGAAGACACTAAGCTAGTTTTGTTTAACTCTACCTATCATTAGAGACATGCAATATGTTTAGTCGGTCGCTATGTCTTGCCTTATATATAAACAATGATCAAAGGTAGCTTACAACACTTTGATATTTGATTGTGTGAATTAGCTTGGTCTTATTAAAGAGTAAGCGTTTACGGAGTGGTAGTAGCTGAAGACGTTTATTTAGTCAAGAATGATCGGTAATCTGTTTACTAAAAATTTAAACCCACAGCCCTTTTCTTGAGTGAGTAAATGCGCTTGTGAATGAATTGGTACAACCATCCCTGATAGTGGAACAACAGTCAATATGTGTTTGATGTGAGAAGTATATAATTTCTTTAGCCGGCAGCTAGTTGTTGGTTATGTTCTCAGGTTCGCGACGTTAGGCAGGGGATCTTTTTACAGAGATAATGGCTACGGTCACTGACCTGTATGGCCACCACCAAGAAGAAAAGCAGTGGTAATCTACATTGTTTATTTTTTTTGATTTTTCAGATGACCAACATTAACAATCACGGAAATTACCGGGACACAATTCTGCACAGCACAATATAGTGGACGATGATGAACGCATTGCAAAATAATTCCCCTAGTGTACATGTCGGTGTGTCAATATGATGCCGCGACCTTGTTTCATAAGAGTCACTATTGCCACGGAAATGAAGCCTCTTAATGCTAGAGCTACCCAGATTTCCCTATTGGCTTAGGAAGTATCAGTTCTGTGTCGGGGCAGCAGATGCTAGAATAATTTCCGTGATCTCATTTACAATAATAGACTTGCATTGTACCTTAACAAGAAAGTACCAGGTGCTCTGTGCAAGCATTAGGAGACAATGTTTCACTGTTACAACGGAGTAAGACAATCAATGCCAAGCGGAAGTTGAAACAGCTGTTCCTGACATGACATTATGGATAAAGGATTGATGTGGTACTTCTATTGTTTGTATTTCTAAAATTGGAGACAAGCACTCAGTTTCACGAGAAACCTTTGTTCTGATTCCCCAAGCATCTGTCATCAGGTTTTTGATTAAGTTCGATCACTGATCGACACCACCATCCCATCGAATATTTCTTTTCCTCTATATAATGATATTAATGACACAGGGCGTATTTTAATGACTGTGCAGTATTTGGAAATATTGCCAGTCCAAGGTTTGTATTCACCCTCTGTAAAGTTCATGCAACATAATAGGGTAAATACAAAACTTGGACCGGCAATATTTTCAAACACTGCACAGTCATTAAAAATACACGCTATATATTGTTTCTTAAAACCTTCTGTTACAAACAGTTGTTATATTAACTCAGTTTATTCTAAATATTCTGTCGTTTTCAATATTTAGATGATTTTAGATTACACAGTGACATCAGACTGAAGTTGTGACAGGCAAGAAGATAACGAAAACAATCGTCATATCCACAGATTCTATTACAAGATTGAGCAGTATTATAGAGAACACAATATGCCACATAATCATTATGAAATTCAGTATCTATGTGCACATCTAAATATAGCCCAAAGACGTGCTTGAAATGCTCACACGTTATTCAGACACAGACGATCACATTCTCCTTGGACACCTGTTTCTTGAAAGATTCATTAACATGCATATCCCGCAACCTAATGTATATTATTATTATTATTAGCAAACTATGGTAATTTATTGAACAGATAAATAGACGCCCAGCCGACTGTTTTATTGAGCACGTTTGAGATATTACACAACACTCCAAGAAACCCGTCTCTAACCATTTCAATTCTTCT
The DNA here is from genome assembly GCA_963921405.1 of Cepaea hortensis. Taxonomy (NCBI): domain Eukaryota; kingdom Metazoa; phylum Mollusca; class Gastropoda; order Stylommatophora; family Helicidae; genus Cepaea; species Cepaea hortensis. Next base: position 80,167,029 of record OY992886.1, read on the forward strand.
GCTCACAATAGCGTCGACCATGTAGGGGTCACAACATTAAAGTCACGTAACTCTAACAGTCTAATTAGGCTTAGAATCGAGAGTCAGTTAATCAAGTTTGCTGCATCTACCCAGTGGGAATCAATACTGTTATATTTACCACTGTATAACTTTTGGGACTTCCCTCTATATACCCATAACTAGCTGTTTGCACACCTTCAGCTTCACATTGTCTTACTTGGCACCTTTCACAACAGAACTTTTACGCAACCTTTCTAGAAACGGAGCATCTGCAATGTTCTAATAACGTTTGATACCAATATGTTTTTTCTGGTTACATCTTAATATCTATTTAAATGTTCACATTTTAGTGTTTTTCTTATGATCTGTTTGGATTGTTTCTGTGGATGATAACTAAGATCGAAAAGTCTATTTGTTGTGTTGTGGTGTAACTTATTTTCATATTATTCTTTCGTTATCATTATCATTGTTATTTTCTACACTGTGATTTCCGTTTGCTTGATTTGCATTCAGTGTAAGGTATGTACGCAATGTTTGCATTTAGTATATGTCACTTTATCACAGGAGTCACATACACCTGTTTTCATTTTGTATAGAAAACAGAACTCTGGCGACAATACAAAACACCACATACTGACAAGTTGCGTATAGCAGGTTCTTCTGTATGGATGCAAATGCTGGACAATAAGTAATGACATTGTGAAGTAATTGTAAGCAATACAGATGCAGTTTTTGAGATTAATGTTGCGAATAAATTGGACAAAGTAGAAACAAACACATGGATTTGAGATCTGCAGGTTATAAGATCGCTCATCAAAACCATAATGAAAGGCCAAAGTGAAACATATGGAGCTTATCTAGAGAAGAGATGGCATAGAGAAAATCTTACGTGGAAAAATACAATAAAAGTGAAGTAGATAAAGACAGAGAAAGATATATTTGGAACATTTAAATTGCTGAGCAAGAAATAATACTTTAGGCAACACCAACGTTATGAATATATCAAATTAACGAGAGGTTTGGAGAGTCATGATAGCCGATGTCTTCCCCAGACCAGGCACCTAAAGAAGAATTTGACTAATTCAGTCCGTACTGTGATGTCGTTGCTTTACACACTAGTGTACTGTTTGAATATTATAATATGACCCAGTGCATAAACAACTAAGAACCCTTGTACAAAGAACCCTTGTACACACTTTAAGGCGTACTGGGTATATGGTGCTCGCCTCGTATTTGCAGAGAGCAATCGCCATTCGATCGGTGATCTGGTCAAAACCACACTCACCGACATTACTTTCCAGGGCACAATTTAAGCTGAATCGAAATAGAAACCTAGGTCTAGAAACAGGAGTCTCCGTGGCGAAGTGGTCAAGCCGTTTGACTCGGGCTCCGAAGGTTATGGGTTCGATTCCGGGCCTTGTCCTTGGGTTCACGAGTGAATTTTTTCGGAGCCTCCTGTGGGTCGTCGTTAGAGCTGCGGAGGTTGTGCTTTATGTGACGCTTTCCGCGCTGCGGAAAGAGACAGAGCCACATGGGATAAAACCCGGTGCAATGAAGTCGACCCGGTCGACTTTTAAGCGACTTTTAAAGAAACCTAAGGTAATATAAAAAATGTCATCCTACCTTGGATTCGAATTAAGTCTTGCTTGCTTGCTTGCGTTAGCTGGCTGTGAACTCCAGCGTGAAGTCCGGTATGTCGGATGAAGACATCCTGTTGTCCAACATCAGTGTGATGTCATACCGGACCTGAGGTTTGCGTGAGTATCCGTTGTCCCATGTCTGGCTTATTGGTGTGCAAACTGGTGGTTCCTCGCCATGCAGGTAGATACTCTCCGACTTCGGAAGAATCAGCGATCCTACTAAGTTAGCCAGGGCCCCGAAGGGACCCGTTGCCCAGGACGCACGACTAGGACGTGTTAGTAAGTCTTGGTCAGTATAGATCCCGGCCCTGGTGACTTGGAAACACCCCTGCGTCCCGAATCAAATCTAAATACTGACAAATCTAAATACTGAATAATTGCACTTGATGTCTCTGACAACTATACACTTTAGCTTTAGCCCAGCGATGTTGTCATTTGGAGTTGACTGATGTGAACGCCGTTTTTGCCCACATTTTTCACTTCACATGTTGTATAGGCCCCCCCCCCCCCCACCCCCCACAATTTAAACATCATTCGTTCTCATAGTCTTATATGACAGGTAATGAATACAAGTAAATGTATTTCTCGTGGTACACCGATAGCATCATATTTTTTTCCCCAATTACTGAAATTACTAGTTTTCAATAATTCTGTTGTCGATTGTGTCGTTTGATATGTACATCTTTGTCCATGTCTTCTTTCTCGCCTTAATTACTAATCATCATCATCATCATCATCATCATCATCATCATCATCATCATCATCATCATCATCATCATCATCATCATCATCATCATCATCATCATCATCAGCATCATCATCATCATCATCATCATCATCATCATCATCATCATCATCATCATCATCATCATCATCATCATCATCATCATCATCATCATCAATATCATCATCATCATCATCATCATCATCATCATCATTATCATCTTTTACTTTTGCTGTCAAGTGTCGTGTTGCAAGGATAGCTCGCGTTCCAGCGCCCGATGAATGGCACTGCATAGTGTCATTCCGTATTTATTGTACTATGTCTTTGACGTCGTCAATCCGGTGGCTAGTCACTATTTGTAAACTTGATTAATCTTATTACTGTAATGGCTGCTAGTGATTTCCTGAAGTTATATGTGTCCCTGTCTGTCATGTCGGCACTGAGCTGTTATTATAACGCGTCTTTAAGCCTTCAGAGCTGATAATTACATTACAGGCAGTGTCTGGGCATTGCTATCTTCTAGTGAATGCTCTCACTAGTTTGGTCCGTACAAATTGTTGCAGATTAATGTTATTATAAACTCGGGCTGTCTTCTTCTGCTCTTTTGCCTTTTATAATCCCAATGGATTCTAGTCTCCCAGCTAGCTCACGCCATGTCGTCTTATCTTTAGCCATCTCCTGTAGATCCTTCCATTCATCTGTTTCTAATTCTCTTCTTCCTGTATTTTCGTTCTCCCTCCATTATCAGGCTGGCGCTGAGGCAAAGGGGTTACCAATGTAATTCGCAATCCCGCATACTGTGTTCGAAATACAGCTGCGGGCGATTTGGAAGCAGACCGCCTTGCGCTGGTTTTCATACTGTAGGATGAGTACCGGTTTTTCAGAAACCAATGGCAAACTACTGAACGTAAGCTTGCCAAGAAATCACAAACAACCCAAAAATGCCGAAGTTGACTGCGACCTCCTGTAAAAGACATGTAATTAACTTCTATTATTATGCCCTGTAAGTCCCCGAGGAAGGTGATTCTAATTATACTATTAGCAGATTTTGTCAATGTGTGTCATATCCAACGCCAGTATTTTACTCATTCCTTCATTCGCAACAATTTGTTTCGTTCTCCTCACAAGCTCCTCGTTCGTGTTTCTTCGTAGCATTTTAGTCATTTTACTGTGCGCAGTCACCACTTCATGAATATCTGTAGTTTATTCGTAACTGTTTTAGTTATTCTCCATGTGTCGGATCCATATTATCATCATCATAGGTCAGCATGGCCAAATGGATAAGAACTCTCGCTCTTAAACTTCAAGTTTCCTTATGTCGAGGTAGCAGATTCAACCTGTACACCGGTCAATAGGACTAAAATGTTGACTTCTCGTCCTTGACTTGGGGACGTAAATTACAAGTATCTCAGAAGTCGTAGTGGGTTGGCCTGATGGCGGGGGACAATGGCAATAAGGAAAGCTAATCCACACGCAAAATTCAGTCCAGTGCTCTAAAAGTAGTAGCGCGTGTATGGAATACGTTTGAGTTGAAAGCAAGCAAACGCAAAACAAAGAAAACCATCATCATCATCATCATCATCATCATCATCATCATCATCATCATCACCATCATCATCATCATCATCATCATCATCATCATCATCATCATCATCATCATCATCATCATCATCATCATCATCATCATCATCATCATCATCATCATCATCATCATCATCAAGTTTCTTGAAGACAAGCTTGGGCAGTCATGGCTCGCCATCTCACAAAATCACCAGAATCCCGAAACAGGTCAGTGATCGTATTCCGGTTATGTCACGTGACAAGCCATCCAGATATACATCTTTCTTCCTTCTCCTTGCTCTTGTCCCTTCAATTTTGCCAGATGTCAGTAAGTGTCCTAGATTATTTCTCCTGATAACGTGCCCGTAAGATCTTGACTGCCTATGTCTAATTTCTCTAATCAGTTTACGGTTGTCATTTGTTTCTAGAAGAACTAACTAATATAGTTTTCTGTCTGCCCATGGTATTCTTATGACCAGGTCTACAAGAGACAAATGAAAACCGTAAACTGATTAGAGAAATTAGACGTAGACAGTTACATTTGTTTTATCACGTTATGAGAAAAAATACATGGGAGAACTTGATGACAACTGGCAAGATCGAAGAGAAGAGAACAAGGGGAGAACAGAGAGGTAAATGCCTGGATGGCTTGGCCACGTTGTATGGTCGAGACAAGAACACTGAGCTGATCCACGACTCTGGTGATCGAGTGAGATAGCAACACATACCGCCCACTCTTACCGGCATGGTACATGATGATGATGATGGTATTCTTTACATTTCCCTTAGAAACCACATTTCCATTGTCATTAGATGTTTCTTAGCTTTGCTACTAATTGTCCATGTTTCACATGCTTACAGCAGTATAGGTTCTGAATACCCCTTGACGACTCTGTATCTCACTGTAATTGACAGAGTTTTATTGTATGTTTTCCGTCTTTCAAGAGGCTATCTTTGCCATAGCGATTCTTGCTCTAAAGCAAACAGGACCACAAGAGCTGTGAAAACAAAGGACTGGACAAGAAAACATCGCAGGAGATCCTCCACCTGGAACGTCAAGCATTCTTTGTCCACATTGTCAAAGACCATTTCGAGCCAAAATGGGCCTTACCAGCCATCTTAGAACTCACGGTTGCAAACTTTCAACCCCACTGGATGAAATGAATGATCATTCTTGATGGACAAACACCAAAGCTATCAACTCTAGAATAAATCTCCTATTAGATGTTATAACTGTTGTTATACATTAACATATTTTCCCCCGCATATCCTTTACAGGACATCGCTGTCAACATCAGCATCTTTCAGCTGATTGTTGATTTATTCACAAGATTACGCTTTGTAGTTTGCCATTGATTTCTGAGCGACCGACTCACATACCCCGTAAGTTACCAACGCGGCGAGAACCGCTACCGATTCTCGCGCAGGTTACGTCACTCACGAGAATATACGGGATTACGGAGAAAGACGTTAACCCTTAGGCCAGGGAGTTCGGCTGTAGAAGCATAAAGTAAATGAGCGGGTGAGTTAGTGTAGTTGATAAGTAGCTGCGCTGATAAGGCTGTGAGCACATTCCGCATAGGGTTCGAAGTCTGCTATCGTTGTCTCTCTAAGTGAGGCAAAGTTAAAAGTTAGTTCCATATTCTTTACAGGACGTTTGCAGTAAACACCAGCATCATTTGCTGTTGTTGATGTCTTGGCAAGTTCACATTCAGTAGTTTGCCATCGCTTTCTGAACGACCGGCACCCATAGCATTTTGTAAAAAGACCAGCGCAACGCGGTCTGCTGCTGTGTTTCGAACGCGGGTATGCGGGATCACGAACCTCGTCCGTAACACCTTCGCCACGGAGAGCGACAAGTTATGGAAATGGTGGCCAAATATTACTCCGTGCATTCAGGTCTCACAATATCATGGCCCTATAACATCACAGACTAATAGCAAGAAACTCTTTCGGGAAAAATTCATCTTTTTTTGTTTGTTTTTAAACTTAAAATTAGTTGTTTCCATGAATTATTTTATTTAAAACTATACTGACATAATACAGGGTGTTTGTACAGTATGAAACATTAAGTACATGACGTCATCAACAATTGTGCAAAAAACATTTATTTAATTAGTTACAATAGTCACTGCTATGGTCTAACGCTATTTTGGGGAAGCTGGAAAGTACCAATGATGTATTCATTTTAACGTATTCAACACATTTCTAACCGTAATGCTCATTTTTTTTTTTTATGACGTCATGTGCTTCTTGTTTTCAAAATTGTTCTACATACAAAATGCAGCGAGACTTAAAAAAACAAAAACAAACCTGTATATAATTACAAGACTAAAACAACTGAATAAATTATGGAGTGGGACAGACAGAACTACAAAAATTAGGTGGTTAAGAACATGCATCTTTCCCATTGCAACATACGCCTGTGAGTCCTGGACACTTACTGAACAAGCTGAACAGCGCATAAATGCCTTTGAATATAAATGTTGTAGACGAGTTCTAAGAATATCTTGGGGGAGAGAAAAGTACAAATGCATCCATACTTCAAGAGCTGAATATTGAAGAAGGCTGGCTTTTAAAGATGATAAAACAATGAAAATTGAAATATTTTGGTCTCTTGAAACGTCACGAAAGTTTGGAGAGAACAATAATGGAGGGCTATATGCCTGGGAAGAGAGGAAGAGGAAGGCCAAAGAGAAGATGGGTGCAGGATGTGGCGGATGATCTCCAGATGGGTGTATCGGACGTGGGACATCTTGCTTATGATCGAGAGGTTTTCCGGAAGGTTGTTATGGGAGCGAGGTTCTGCAAAGGACATGCTACTGAATGAATGAATGAATGCGATGAGGAGGTTGTTTGTCAGGAAATACCGCTATACATATTCGAGCAACCATCCCTGAGTATCGACAGCGAGTTTGAAAGACTTGCTCAACCAAATATTTCCTTTTCTTTCCCCGTTGATAACACCATTCTGTTTGGAGTGCAAAAAACTACTTCAGCAGACGACAGCCTTTCGCTGATATTGCTTCACGATGGACTGCGGAGCTCATTTTTTGATGACGTCATGTTCTTTTTTTTCCCCTTCAAAATTGTTCTACATACAAAATGTAGTGAGACTTAAAAAACAAAACAAAAAACCTGTATATAGTTACACAGGAGCGGTAGTTTCGCAGTGGCTTGACGCTCGCCTGCCGGTCCTGTATTAATGGGTTCGATCCGCATATGGGCGGATTCGAATCTATATATATATAAAAGAGAATGTGTGTGTGTGTGTTTGTTTATGTCTTGTGTGTCCTTTATACGTTCGCGAACGGTCCATCCGATTGAGATGAAATTTTCTACAGATGTTTTTCTCACTCCCGCCAAGTCAACTGGCATAATTTGTTAGTTTAAAAACAGTTATGTACGTATTAAATTGAATTTAATTAAAATATTACAAGGGGACTTAACTTAAAGTTATATCAAGGGACATAACATTTAGTAGCATGTAGTATTATGTAATTTAAATAATTGTTGTATTTTTCTTAAGTTTCATAAAATGTTTAAAGTAGTTATCTACAGTCATATGTGTTATAATATAATGGTTAAATCTTTAAGGCATTTTCAAAGTTTTCGTAAAAATAATGGATCTATCTTAGATACGTGACAATTTTCGAACCCATTTTTCCCGCATTGGGAACGGGAAAGGGCCACACACACACACACACACACACACACACACACACACACACACACACACACACACACACACACACACACACACACACACCCGCCCGCCCGCCCGCCCGCCCGACCGACCGACCGACCGACCGACCGACCGACCGACCGACAGACAGACAGACAGACAGACAGACAGACAGATTGATCCCCGCCAGGAGTTGGGCGAAGCCGGGCCGGGTCAGCTAGTTAAATATAAATGATCCGTGCAATGGGCACTAAGAAATACTCACGGAAGTAACGAGGTGGGGGGGGGGGGGCAATGTGATATTGACCCGTCTAGGACCGATTGGTATAGGGTGAATTTATACTGACACTGCAGTGTTAGAAAATATTGCCGCTCCAAGGTTTGTATTCACCCTCTGTAAAGTCCATGCAACATAATAGGCAAATACAAAATGGGGACCGGCAATATTTTCAAACACCTCACAGTCATTAAATATACACCCTGTATATACACTATGTGCACCAGACGCCCAAAGTGTAGAAATGAGTCTTTACTCCAGTTCTATATTGCAGTGCTATATTTCCACATATTATATCAAGACTTATTTATGACCAAACGGTGTCTGTGGCTTGAGGAACAACCACGACAATACTGAGTCGAGTATTCACAATCAGTAGCGGGCGATTTGGAAGTAGACCGCTTTGCATTGTGTTGATTTCGATGGTATGAGACGTGGACCGTTCAGAGAAGCTATGGCAAACTACTGAACAAAAATTGTTTAATAAATCACAAGTTAAGTTTGTTGCGTAACATTTAAATGTCGTCGCAGAAAACCTCAGCATTTTTTTGGCTGTTTTTGATTTCTTGGCAAATTTACGTTCAGTAGTTTGCCATTGCTTTCTGAACGACCGACACTCATACCAATTTGATGAAAACTAACGCAAGGCGGTCTGCTGCCAAATCGCCCGCAGCTGTGTTTCGAACGCGGAATGCGGGATTACAAATTACATCCATAAAACCTTCACCACGCATCCGGTAGTAAATCACAAACAATCAATAAATGCTGAGTTTGGTGGCAACGTCCTGTAACGGACATGTGACTAACTTATATATGCCCATGTAACACGTGTGTGTGTGTTTGTGTGTGTGTGTTTGTGTGTGTGTGTGTTGTGTGTGTGTATGTGTGTATGTGTGTGTTGTGTGTGTGTGTGTATGTGTGTGCGTGTGTGTGTTTGTGTATGTGTGTGTATGTGTGTATGTGTGTGTTGTGTGTGTGTGTATGTGTGTGTGTGTGTGTCTGTGTTTGTGCGTGTGTTTATTTGGGTGTTAGTTGACTTTGAACATAGGCCCTAGTCCAGTGGTTCTCAACCTTTTTTGGCCCGTGCCCCCCTTCACCATATTTTCAGAACTTCATTCCCCCCCCCCCCCCCCTTCCTATAAAAATTTGGCCCGTTCCCCCCTTCACCGTATTTTCAGAACGTCATCCCACCCCCTCTTTCATATTTCCTATCTAAAAATCCCCCTCCCCTATACAGTACACGTAAAAATGTAAGGTAAATTTAATAGCACATGCTAAAACAAGTCTAGACATCCACATAAAACATGATTTGCGGGTCTACTGACTTTATAAAATGAATTTTAGAAAGGATGAGACGTACTTAACTGTAAAGTATGAAGGGAAAAACAATATCAAGTAATCGGTTCTTGTATTAATGCGATCTTGAAATGGTCTCCACCCCCCCCCCCCCCTCCCCCCTGGGGTGGGGTGGGGGGAATTCCCCACCGGTTGAGAACCACTGCCCTAGTCGATACACGTGCTTCAACCTCCAGTGCACTGAACTGATGTTTGCGTGTGGATTAGCTTTCCTGATTTCTTTTCATGCTAGGTATGTTTTTGTGTCATGCTTTTTCACATTTCCAACTGTTGACTTTGCTTTAACACTGCAGGTATCCATTCTTATGCGGTTTTCAACAAATATCAGGGGTTTGCCTTCCTATTTATGAATTGCATAAGAAAATCGAATAGAATGGCTTCACGTCCCGGTGATATTTACAACAACACGTCCAATTCCTAAAAGCAGTAGTTATGTTTGCACACTGGCGTCAAATTTGATGTAGAAAATCAATATAATGTTACATCTCCTTCTCTTTCTAAAATGCTTTTATTTGTTGTGTATTTCGTTTTCGTTTTATTTGTTTTATGTTTTATCCTACTTCATCATCATCATGATCACCATCATCATTATCATAAAGTGCTCTGCCAGCTGGCGTAGGCGCTCATGTCTCTCCACAAATTTCGGTCGTTGGTGTTCTAGATCAACCCTGCTGATGATATTTCTCCATGTCAACGTCTTAGTCCACCCAGCATAATTTCTCTTGGTTTGGTGCAGCCACTCTCCCCCTTGATCCTTCCAGTCGTCACGATGTTCTTCAATGCCTCTCTTCTCATCACATGACAGCAGAGAGTTTTTTCTTTGTCTTATTGTTGTATATAATGTTCAAATTCCATTAGCCTCTGTTAAGCAATCGTTAGTAGTCCAATGAATCCGCAACATTCGTCTCAGGAACCATAACTCTGTTGTTTCTAAGTTCTTCCTATGTTTGTTAATTTACGTTCTAAGTTTCACTACCAGACATCAAAACAGGTTCTATATAATTATATAATACAAATTTTATGATACATCCGGCTCTGTGGCGAAGAGGTTACGGACGCAATTCGTAATCCCGCATACCGCGTTCGAAACACAGTTGCGGTCGATTTAGAAGCAGACTGTCTTGCGTTAGCTTTAATACAATGGTGTGAGTGCCGGTCATTTAGAAAGCAATGGCAAACTACTGAACGTAAAATTGCCAAGAAATCACAAACAGCCAAAAAAGATGGAGTTAACTGCGACGTCATGTAAAGGATATTTAACTAACTTAACTCTATAATACGACTAGAAGGATTAATTGAGAGAAGGAGATCAAGGAAGTTGCCCAAACAATATTCTTGATGGCGTTTTATCATGACATGAACAGATATCAGTACACAAACTGATGCATTCTGCCTGAGTTGTCCAAATATGGGGAAGCGTGACAGGTGAACGTCACTTGGCAATATGAAGCTTCAACGTGATACATGCCTGCTGTAATAAAAAGAGGATTCGAACGTTAAGGGATGGGATGGGGGTTGGGGGAGGGGGAGGGGTCTTATTTTCGGAACCCGTAAATTTGGCGCCAAACATAGGCGAGAGAATGAGTTGAACAGTTGAACTAAGGTTCAAGGACATCAGGAATAAGGCGCTCAAGAACGTTGAGACAATTTCAAATCGACTTTTGCTGAGTTTCGACTTTGACCTAGTTAGTGGCCTCTTGTTAAAAGGGATAAATATTCTGGACATATCCAGAATAAGCCACAAAGCCATCGGCAACAATATATATATTAGAGCAAATGCATTCTCTGGTTGCCCAGCATCATTTCTCTTGGTTTGGTACTGCCTCTCTCCCACTTGATCTTTCCAGTCGTCACTAGGCCCATGTGGACAACAGTCACATTCGGATTGATAAGACTGTGAGGGTAAAACCATATTCAGCTGCTCTGGTGGCTGTTTAGTCACAGGACTATCATAGGTGATGGACCCTACTATAACATCTCCTTGAGGTTGAACAGGGTAGGGGTAATGGTGAAATCGAAAAAACATTCTCTGTTCGTTTTGCTTCCGAGACAGCGAGAATGTTCAGATTCAAACCCAGTCGTCTGCACATGTATGGAAGAACCCATCACCATATAATAATGTCACGGTTATTCTGGGTGTTAGTTGGTTGCTGCCTTTCGGGAGTATAATAACTTGTCAACATGTTAGTTGTTTGTTACCTTTGTGGAGTATCTTTTCTAACGATTAGTAATTATGTTGCCTTTCAGGCGTATTACAATTTCTGTACTTGTTGATAATTCTGCAACTATCTAGTCGGTTGTATTGTATTGTTGTAGAGCTGTTTGACTTATCACGATCCTACTATAATAGTAGTTTTATGACCAGAGTATTGTACGACTATTGATGTTGGTGTTTAAGAACCACTGAAGGTGATCGATTACTGCTGTGTTGCTGAATTTACTGTGTATTTATTGTATGAGATGTAATGTCACCTATTGTATACTTTCCGGAACGCAATAAAGTTATATGCATGTTGTCTTTATTTCATTTGTTTGGCTTAGCCCGTGTAGATTTGTTGCCTTACTTTGTAGCCTAGTTTGCGCTTAATGCACGATTGTTGTTTTTGTTGACTGGCTATCACAGAATACTGTTTAGGGTTTAGAATCTTATGTCATAAAGCTCTGCACAAGAACCTGCAAATATGCCCCCCCCACCCCCCGAATATCATCTGTTTTTGTTTGTTTGTTGTTGTTGTTGTTGTTGTTGTTGTCAGGGGGGGGGGGGGAGGCGTTTAGCCACTTGCATCACGATCTGTTCATCTTCTTGTCATTCTTCTCTCTCTTCATACTACAACTTCTGTCTCTCTCTCTCTTTCACAACCTTTTGTTCACTTCATTTTTCACATTTTCTTCTCTCTCTCTCTCTCTCTCTCTCTCTCTCTCTCTCTCTCTCTCTCTCTCTTGTACCTCTATTCCACCTACACACACACACACACACACACACACACACACACACACACACACACACACACACACACAATGTGTGTGTGTGCCTGCCTGCGTCTTTCTATCACTGTAGATGTTTTAAGCTAAATCAAAGTGATTCAGTAAATACTGAATTTGAAATTCTCTAAGATGGATTTTAAGGGAAATATCTTTATCGTGCGCAATTTCCGTTTCGACATCAGAACGGCGAAGAAAGCAAATACAGGTTTCTCTCAAGGACTCTTCGTGTAATAACCTTCCTAACACCAAAACATCCATTTGATTGCACGGTGATTATATGGGTTCTTATCGCCAGCAGCAGAGATATCTCCCTGTTGTGCAGGCTTCGGCTCGGTAAGCAAACATTATCTCCCCCTTTTCCATTATCGTTCTTCCTTTTCATCACCGACGACAAAAGGATACTTCCTATTTCATTTGAGATTATCTTCATGGGTTGTGAGTCTTGAAGAGAATGGGGTGGATATAGTTTATCTCTGGGAAATGATTCATATAATATGTTGCCTTATTATGTTTCTTTTATTGAACTTTACCGATATATAGCATGCTAAAAGTCAGGTCGGACCGACAGGCGATCATGTCCATCCATATGATCTGTTCCAGTGTAGTTGATAAGGTAGACTGCCTGCAGTTTTAGGAGCAACTCTGTCAACCAATCCAGATTGTTCTTCCTTTGACGCCCTGTTTCTGACATCCATAATTTGTACCGTTGTTGCAGTATCTCCAAGTCAACTCTTATATCATGTTCTCCTCCGGCTGCCTTGTTTCTAACACCCATATTTTATTATCTTTGTAACGATGTGTGTATTAACTCATTCATCGCCCTGTCTGAAATACCCACATCATTCTCTATTTCTTCCCTCATCATACAGTGATGTTAAAAGGACGATGCTCTTATAATTACATGGGGTTAATAATTTGCCAAACTACTGAACGTAAACCTTGCCAAGACATCAACAGCAGCTGAAAAATGCTGGTGTTGACTGCAATGTCCTGTAAAAGGATATGCGAAAAAAAGTAATTTTCCAGGGGAACTGCGGCAACGAAGTCGTTAGTATACTTACCTGGTGGCCCCGTTTCCATAGGGTTGAATTCACATCGAGGCGGATTTTGTAAATTGACCTGTGATCCCTGGTGGACCCAGCCTCAAATGGGTATGAGAAGTAATGGTGGCCAGCGTTATATATTATAAATGGTGGCCAGTGTTATATGTTACAAATGGTGGCCAGCGTTATATGTTACAAATTGTGGCCAGCGTTATATGTTACAAATGGGGGCCAGCGTTATATGTTACAAATGGTGGCCAGCGTTATATGTTACAAATGGTGGCCAGCGTTATATGTTACAAATAAGATGGAGCAATGTAAACTTCCCCCAATGAGATTGGGAAGGTATAGACCAAGAAAGGATACTTGGGCAAGTGCGGCAATCCTTGAGATGGTGTATATGTAGGCGTTTAGAATAAGCATTAAACTATGATTGCAGCATTGGATCTAAAGGATGAGTGCAGTAGAGTTAAGTATGAACTTTTGTTGGATGTGTAGATCTGTCTCTGCATCGTGAACTGCATTGCAACTATTCTAAATGTGATAGCGCCAAACCGGGGCATCTTGGTTTGGTCTGTTAAAGCAGTTTGACTCTGGCAACTGCCGGAACTCTAGCGAGACAAAGAGAGCGGAAGCCAGTTTTGTGTTAGAAATAAGCCAGCTCGATTCGTGCTGATGAGAGATGTTGGCAGTATGCCATGTTTTGGCTTGTTGATAGGAACAAAAGTGCTGTTCTGTTGAGATGTGGGAACAATCCCCTGAGTTGGTCTGTGGTCAACTAATGTTGTTGCAAAACCAAGTGGCTGACTAATTAGTTTCAGCAGGCCTGGGCCCATGGTGGTGTAGCAATTTGTGTCACAACTCTTTTGTTTATGTCGTGTCTTAAGATTTATGTTGTGTACCTTATGTTTTTGCAGTGCCTTATTGTTGTCTGTGTCAAAGTCCTTTATTGTGTCATTCTACTTAGCTACTGTTTGGAGCATCTGTGTTGTGGTACTTGGTGTACCCTGTTGTCTTAAGCTCTTGTGGCTGAATAGGGGCCACCCTTGGTTGATGTTTGATATATGCAGTTGTCTGTTGTATCTGTTATTGAACATATGTTATTGGATGTGAAATTCAATGTTATCCAACATGTTCTGTTAGAAGAGATAAATAAAGAGCTAATTTTGTACTGTTCTTGATTTGTTTGTTCAGTCTCTTTTTAGTTTTTACAACCACTATTTCTACCACAATCTAACACCTTAATTCATTGCCTGGACCTCAAATATGACAGTTATTGTCCAGAGTTGAGGCCCCTGCCCAAGATCTCGTATATATTCTTATCTAATTACTATCATCGTTTCTGTCAGTTGAGGGCGGTGTGAGGTTCTCTCTCTTTTTACTCCGTCTCTTCTCTGGCCATAACGAAGTCAAAGTTACTCTCTACCTCTTAGCACCGTAACAAAGTTATTTTCCCCTCGGCTACATATATAAATGCAAGGGTACTTAAAACGCTGAGCCACATATTATTGTACCAGGGCTACTATAGGTATCTGCAATTTCACCGGTACATTTCAAAACCCCCAGCTAGTATGTTGGTATCAATACTATAAGGTATTGGAAGAATATTGACATATATTGACGAAATGTTTATATATAGACAGGGAAGAGTCAGTGCATACTTATCTTGAGAACTGCGGGCTTTTGTAGACAAAGTGAGTAAGTGATGCACAGAAAGAGGCCATGTCATCAACTCAAATGAAGCATCTTTACTAAAATGTTCACTGAACAATGGTTTTGTTAAGGAGGTGGCACTAATTATCCCAACAAAAGACAGTGTGATCAACAGATCGAACACGCTCAAGTAGCTGTGAATAACCTTCGAAAGATGATTGTCCCTCGAGGATCATGTGCTGAAGGTAGTGGAATGCACCAATAAAGGACTCAATGCTCTGAAACTGATGGCTGTGGGTGACATAAGGAGCAAAGAATGTTGTTCACATTTTACCAATATCAGTAAGGTGACTGAGTATGCTATGGGAATGCTCACTAGGTGTCTTAGCTGGTAAAGTTAGAGCGTATACAAAATTCTCTGCTGTACAAGGCGACAGCAATTATATGTCGGCAATTATATGACAGCAATTATATGTGCGGCCGCCATAGACTTAGAGGACGCATATAACAGAGTATCTTTCGAGCACTTGACGCAAACCCTCCTCAGACTGAAAGTGCACCCTCACCTTGTAAGATGGATAGCTGCAGTTCTGCTCCAAAGGAAGGTGGTGCTAAGATGCGGGAGTTGGTCTTCTGAGCCGATAACGATATGTCCAGGATTGCCGCAGGGTTCACCACTGTCACCAGTACTATTCAACGTGTACACGGTGCCGATCACTGAACAACAGTTGGACGGGAGGGGTAGGACTCTGTCATTCGTTGACGACATCCTCGTGTCTCGACAGGGTCGAGATAGACAGGCGGTTGCCAATGATATGCAGGGCGAACTAGATCGAATTTCCTCATGGTGTGCTGATGCCGATGCCCTTGTCAACCCTGCAAAGGCAACGGTTACATGGTTCTCATTTAACAACCATATTGTGAAAACAGACCTGCCGGCAGTAAGAATGGATGGGAGCAGTTTGAGTAGAACCCAGTCAATGACATATCTTGGCGTGAGGCTTGATCGTAGCCTGTCCTTCAGAGATCATGTCGATTATGTCATAACGAAGACTCGAAAAGGTTTGTCAGCAATGAGAGTCATGGCGACTGCCAATACCGAGCAAAGACTGCTAATACTTCTGTTCCAAGGACTTGTACTTTCACGCATCGAGTATGCCCTGGCCATCCTCAGTGTCAGCCCTACACAGATTGGAAGACTCGAAAAGGTACAAAACGAAGCCATGCGCATCATTTTGGGCTGCACGAGAGACACCAGCTGTGTAGCAATGAGATACCTCCTTGACTTCCCGACAATGGAACACAGGATCAAGATCTGGAGAGCTCGTGCATACTTAAAAATAAGTGCAGATGAGCAGCACCCTCTGCATGACGCTATATTCAGAGAAAAGGGTGACAGGCTAAAGAGGGGCAAATCATGGATGGGTCGGGCGAAAGATGTCAGACAGGTCTGCAGTCTTACCAGTATCAACCCCGGCAAGGAATGGGTGCCGGTGCCTCCAGCCTTTACGTGCACTTTCTCATGCATTATCACACTCGACAGACGGTGCAGAGAGCAGAACCCTGCCGCTGTCAATGCAGAGGTTAACGCGCTCATCTATGAACACTCAGATAGCCCCGAAGTGCTAATCTATACAGATGAATCTGTTGTAAATCAACAGAGAAGTGCGTGGACATTTACAGCCCGTTCAGCGGGCACCACCGTTCAAGAATTCAGTGGTGCCCACTCTATGACCACGAGCAGCATGACGATGGAGGTGATGGCAGTTACACAGGCGTTCATATGGCTGGAATCACAGCATTATACCAACGTGTGTGTACTAAGTGATTCAATGAGCATGATTCAGAAGGTCGAAGCTGGATCTGTACGTAGACAGTGGACTGAATCGCTGCGGAAGTCTGTTGTCCGTAAAGTCACCTTCATCTTCGTCCCGGGACATGCGGGAGTCGAGGGAAATGAACGAGCTGACAAACTGGCTGGCTCTGCACCCCCTGTAGATGGCCAGCCCATGGATCGTGCCGATGTTATTAACGTCCTTTAAGATTTGGCGAGAACAGAGGATTTTGACGTCAGTGATTCCACATCGCTGTCCAGGATGAAAGACCTGGGAGTAAGAATCGGCACAGCCAGACGCGAGAGGTACATCGGGAAAACAAAGTGCCTCGTCAACCAACACAGAACTGGCACTATTAGCCACCGGACGCTGATGCATATGCTGGGGGGAGGATCTGAGCACCTATGGACATGTCCGGAGTGCAACGAAGATACCCCAACTAATAACTGATAACTGATAACTGAATTATATGTTTGCAAAATATACTGGCCCTGCCATTCATATACGACAGATACATGGAACCTATGTACCTTTGAATTGCAGCAAACAGAAAGCATCTCCTGTAGGAAGCTTAAACGATACCAAGGGACATTAGATGAAGAGTGCCAATACATGGATGGAACAAGCTGAAGACACAGTCAGGCGTGTGCAGGAGAGCACACGGAAAAAAAATGTGGATTATGATGTCCTCTACCAGTGAAGCATAGGGTATAGTTTTAGTTACATCGGGCCAAGGGTGCCAAGAATGGCCAGTGATTGTTACAGAAGTGTCTGTACAACAGCTGATAGAAGACAATTCACACCTTGGCGATGTAATTACATACACTGATGGGTCTGTGGATGAGGTTAAAAAGTGGATGGGGTTATGCTGCAAACACAAACGGACACTGAAAAACAAGCGTGTTTGGCATATGTTACTGCAACATCCAGCAGTCGACGCGACAGAAAGGACAAGAGAACTCCTCCAACTCTTAAGCTTCCGGTCCGCTAATTTCGGGAAGTGGGAGGGGGGGGGGGGGGTAGTGAAGTCCTACACCGCTCAGTTGGCCTTAAAATTGAATTCTCGTTATGAAAGTAACGGTAAACTACTGAACCTAAAATTGTCTAGAAGATCAGCCTAGAGTTGATCGCAACGTCCTGCTAAGGACACGTCATTGTAAAATCTACAACATCTGGCATGGAAATGGACGCTGAGACTGACTGCGGCCTTCCGATGGATGGAGGGCAGTACAGCTAGCCAGCTTGTGTTTTCTACTGACTCACGGAATATGCCTCGGAAAGTGGTAACTGGTATGTACCGGGTGGAGTGGCTAGCATTGCACGACAAGACGGATAATGCTTGCATGTCATGAATTTTCTGCCCACAGCATACAGGTGCTCGAGGCAATGGATAGGCTAATAGATCAGCTGCTAACTGCCCCTCTGGGTGGAGTGCTACTTGATGAAACAGAGGACGTGGTAAAAGTGCCCACAGTGCAGCTGAACTGACGGAGTATTATAAGTGAAAAGACTGCCTTAGAAGGAAGTGAGTAAAGGGTCGCAACAATAGTCAAAGCATAGAGGAAAAGACAGACGGACGTTTAATGAAATTGTTACTGGGACAACCAGTACGGGAAGTCTTCGGTGGCTTTTGAAGAGACGGAGGGGAATTTGTGGCAATGTCCCAAGTACATTGAGCCGATTCTTTCGTTCAGTATTAAATTATCTCTGTCTTCTGATATGAGAGAGAGAGAGAGAGAGAGAGAGAGAGAGAGAGAGAGAGAGAGAGAGAGAGAGAGAGAGAGAGAGAGAGAGAGAGAGAGAGAGAGAGAGAGATGAAGAAAGAGAGTTGGAGAAAGAGAGAGAATATGTATCTATGTATAAGTAGACGTTTGTTAGTGAGTTTGTGTGTTAGTATATGTGTATGCGAGGGAGTGTGGATTTGTGTGTTAGTATATGTGTATGCGAGGGAGTGTGGATTTGTGTGTTAGTATATGTGTATGCAAGGGAGTGTGTGTGTGGATTTGTGTGTTATTGAGTGGGTGCATAACTGTGATAGTTTGTGTAAATTATATAAGTATGTATGCAGTTATGTATGTATGTGTTTATGTGTGTGCGTGTGTATGTGTGACTGTCTGTCTCATGACATGGCAATATCGCCTATGTTCACAACATTTATTTGACAATGTTTTATTTACTATGTGTATGTAACATATGCAATTAGAGAATTGATGTAGGGAAAATGAGTTAGTGGAATTGTACGCCGGGTGTGAGTGCCCAATTTGTAACTTTCGAAAATAAAGTTCGTTCGTTCGTTCGTTATGTTGATAATTTTGGTGTCACTAATACCTCTAAGAAAGACAAAGAATTTAAATAACTAGAAAGTACCATCACAAAAGATTTCAGAATAGACAGAGATATTGAAATCAGAATTTAAAAAGCAAGTGCGTTTATATATCAACTATCACTCATAATGAAACATACAAATACACATATGTCCACAAAACGACAGATAATAAATAGCAGTTTCAAACCAACTCTATGCTTCCAGTGTCAGATTTAGACATCATCCAAATCATACTTACGCAAAATCAACACCTGAGATATGATATGCTTGAGAAGAACTGCCAACATAACTATCCGAGGCCGAGAAAGAAATGATGTTATCAGTCACACAGTGGGATCAACTCGTGTACCACATATTAGGGACGTTTATTTGAAACCCGTTCCAATGGTTTTATTACAAAAGCATGAAAGAAACATTAACAGGTGTGGTAGAATTAAACAAAGCATTCATTGTGAGTGAATTATGCATCATGGGTTGGTCAGAAGAAGTCGCTGTAGGCATTCAGGCAAGCATCCCATTGCTTAGGTAGGCGGTGAATGCCATCCGCAAAAAAGGATTGTGGTTGCTCACTGAACCAAGTGTTTACCGCGGTCTGTACCTGTGTAAAATCGTTGCCCCTTGAGAGCTTTTTATTTAGAAGTGCAAACAAATGAAAATCACATGGTGACAAATCAGGACTGGATGTTGCAGAATTTCCCACTTCTTCCTTGCTAATGCTTCCTGCACAATCTTTGCGACATGCGGACGAGCATTATCGTGCAACAAAATCACACCGCGAGAAAGCATGCCGGGTCGATTATTCTTAATGGCTTTTTGCAGGGTGTCTAGTGTTTGCAAGTAGTGGGTAGAGTTGGTGTTGACACCAGGTTCTTTAAAGTCAGCCAAAAATAGCCCTTCATGGTCAAAAAAAATGCGCTCAGCATAACTTTACCAGCGGAAACCTGTAACTTGAATTTTTTGGCTTTTGGTGATCCAGCATGCTTCCATTGCATGCTCTCTATTTTGCTGCTCGGCTCAATGTTTTGACACCATGATTTATCGCCTGCCACTATGCGGAAGAGAAATGCATCACCTTCCACTCTGTAACACAGCTATTGGTTCAAACACCATCCGATGCGTTCCTCTTTTTGGTAGTCGGTCAACATCCATGATACCCACTGTGAACACACCTTCAGATATTGCAGTTTCTTACGAACGACCTTTTGAATTGTCCCAATTGACACATCAAATTCTTTCGCTAGCGAACGTATGCTTCGACAACGGTTCATCTGTACTGCTGCATCAAGTTTGGCGATGGTTTTTTGTGTTGCAACAATATGCGCTTGACCCGCCGTCGAAGATCTGTTGTGAACTGTCGTTCTTTCCGATACATTAGTGCCCAGTCTGTCACTGTTGTCTTCAACATACATTTGTTACCGTACGCTGCCTGCATTCTTCGATGAATGACCACTGGTCGACATCCTTCAAATGAAAGTAACTGAATCACCGCTCTTTGAGCTTCTTTGGACGGATTTTTGATCAAACCGGCCATTTTCTCAACGGTCAGAAACATAACCTATGCATCATGGGACGATAAGTACGTGCTCTTTTATTTATTGGTCAGCACTTATCACATGACTATGACATGATCATGTTTAATGTACGCAATTATTCGCGGTGCGGCATGAACGGATTTCAAATGAACGCCCCTTATATTAACAAGTAATTGCGACATACTGTCATTCTAACGAGAAGGAACATTACAACAAAACATTTTTTCTATTTTCAATTCAAAGTGATATAGTGTCATGCTAACGAGCCAACGATTCTTTCTATTATAAAATAACATGCGTAAATTAACAAATAAGGACAATGGGATTGGTCAGGTGTACAAGCGGGTTATCACAGGTGACATAATGGTCACAGAAGCTACAAATATAGAAATCCAAAATCAGCATGAAAACACCACACACACACACACACACACACACACACACACACACACGCACGCACGCACGCACGCACGCACGCACGCACGCACGCACGCACACACACACACTCATAAACATTCACTGTTACCTAATTATTTCCCCTCGTATTTAGATCTTATAGGGCTTATTTTCGACACACATTTCACATAACTTTATTTATCTTATTGTTTGCCCTTTGTTGTCCAATGGCAAATTACTGAGCTTAAACTTGCCCAGCAATCACAAAACAGCCCAGAAATGCTGGAGCTGACTGCCACGTCCTGTAAAGGATATGCAACTAACTTTAACTTTGTTGTCCATTTTCAGTTAGAATGTTAATGCAACTGAAGTAACAGGTAGACACATCCTATATCAACAGCGTGGCCGGAGACACAGACATTCACCAATGATTATTTTCTCAGCGAATCACTGAGTACGCTAAGAAAGATCGAGATGGGCTAGGAAATGAAGAGGAAATGAACCAGCAGATATGCTTGCACTCTTGACTCCTGTGTGGAGCGAAGTAAATGACTAGGCTGACATTCCGCACAGTCTTAGGGAAGCAGGACGAGTGAAATAATTCAAGTCATGGATGTGATTCTCTAACTCTGAGCAGACGGCAAGAATGTCAAGTTAAATGAGGTGAAGCTAGACAAGAGCGGCATGTGGGAAGCCAAAGAAGAAAAGTTAACTAACAGAAAGCTGAGTTGTCAGTCGAAACATGCTAAGGGAGATACTGATGAGAGGATATGAGTACTGAGGATGATCAATGAGGATGATCTACTGACTGACTGATTGACTGATTGACTGAATGACTGACTAGCTGGCTATAGGTTCGCTGGCTAACCAACCAACCAACCAACCAACCAACCAACCAACTAACCAACTAACTAACTAACTAACTAACTAACTAACTAACTAACTAACTAACTAACTATGTCCTTTATCAGTGTTCTCAATACCAAGGTCACTCCCAAAGGTATTCCTTTCTTCATTAACTATATTCATTAACTAAATATAAAGGAATATTCAGCTTCTAAAATCAAGTGCTCGTTTATACAGACGTTTCCTACATCTCTCATACAGCTGAACATGACTTGTCAACTTTTTCAATCACTTTTCTGATTTCACAATTCCATTTCAAGTTTTCAAGAGAAATAACTTGTCACTCGTTTCCAGATTAAAATGCCTACGGTAAAATTAATCAAATCGAATGAGGATTCAATGTAGCTATGTCTTCCTTATTTATAGAATGTGATCACGATTTCTTATGTGGAAGATAATGTGCCATTATTAAATTGAAGGAAATCAAATTTTTACGGCCAGCTAAACTGGCAATTATCATTGGCACCTTGCTATCTTGACAGACGATAGTTTGTAAGGGATGGAGTTATTGCCTCTCCATAGCACAAAGCCTGGGCTAAAATATAGAGATCATGTGTTGCCCATGCAGCATGATCCCTCTCTCGGCTTGCCTAGTTCACTCCAGAGGAAAGGTAACACCTCTACATCTGGAACAAGACAAGCTGCAGAAGCTGCCGGATAAGCAAAGCAATGCTCTAATTGTCCGCCTGTCGGAACTTCGATCCTAGACCAGCCGCCAACCAAGGCTTGGGGCCTGGTCTGCCCTGCCATGACACTTCGTCTTCGGAACTAACAGAAAGCAGGTAATACCGTCTACTGTTATACGGTAGCTCAGTCATATCTGACTAAGACCTGACACAAACTTGCAATTACATATAACATAATGCCTTGACGATAATCGTGGGAGGTCATGTTTCGCCATCTCACACGTTCACTGGAGTCGTGGGTTAGCTGTGTGTTCGTCTCACGACCATACTAAGTGGCAAAACCATCTAGGTATTTACTTCTCTGCCTTCCCTCTGTTCTCTTCCCCTACATCTCGCTAGTTGTCACCACGTTTTCCAATCTATTTCTTTTCATAACTTCTTCTTCAGCATTCCGAGCCATTGAGGTTCTTTGCTGCAGATACAAGCCGTCTCCATTCGTCTCTCTGGTTGACTTTCTCTTGCCAGTCGCTGATTCCAAGTGCTTGTAGGTCTGTATGTATATTATCTCTCCACCGCCTTCTTGGTCTTCCTCGGGGTCTACGGTCATTTATTTCTTGAGTGTAAGCGAGTTTTGTTTCCCTATTATCTTCCATTCTTTCTATATGCCCCAGCCACTGCAGTCTATTAGCCTTCATGATACCAGTGATTAGCGGGGACTTAAACAGATCATAAATGTCTTTGTTACTTCTTCTCTTCCACTCTCCAATTTGTGTATCCCTAATGGGCCCAAAATGCGTCTTAAGACTTTGTTCTCAGAGGTTTGTAACAAGGCTTCGTCTCCTTTAGTTGTTCTCCAGGTTTCAGAGCAATACAGCACAACTGGTCTAATAAGTGTTTTGTATATTGTGATCTTGGTGTTACGAGATAGCGCATTTGATTTTAGCAGATGTTGTAGTGCATAGTATATCTTATTTCCAGAATTTATTCTAGCTTGTATTTCTTCCCTTATTAAGTTTGAGCAGTTGAAGGTTGTACCCAGGTATTTGTATGTTTCCGTTCTTTTAATGGTCAATTTATCTATTTGTATGTGGCCAGTTTTTAGCCGTTCCTTCTCTTGAAATTACCATATATTCTGCCTTATCTTGGTTGATAACCAGCCCCATTTGTTGAGCTTTTTCCTTTAAGTGAGTCAATATTTCCAATGTCTTTTGTTCATTTTCCCCTATAATATCTATATCATATGCATAACCAAGCAGTCTGGATGTTCCTCCAATAGCACATTCCTCCTTTACCGTCCTTACAACTTTCTCTAGATCCAGATTAATTTCTTCTCATAACATGTCCAAAAAATTGTGACTGTCTACGTCTTATTTTTATAATCAGTGTACGGTGTTCAATTATTTCTTGCAGTACTTGGTCGTTGGTTTTTATGTCTGTCCATGGTATTCTTTGTATTTTCCTCTAAAACCACATTTCCACAACCATCAGATATTTTTCAGTGTGTCTGCTTATTTTCCACGCTTCACATCCATACGAAAGTACAGGTTCTAGTTAGTTAGTTAGCTATTGGTCAGTATGTTTTCCATCTTGCAAAAGACTGCCTTCGCCATGGCGATTCTAGTTATAATCTCTTCAAGTAATCTCCCATCAGATGTTATGACAGTTCCAAGATAATTGTACCGATTCACTTGTTCCAGAATCTTCCAATTTATTTGTATATTACATTGTGGTATTTCCTTATACTTAGTGACGACCATAATCTGTGTTTTATTATAATTTAATTCTAACCCTAGTTGTTGACTATGTGCAGCAATTTCATCTTCTAAATATTGCAGATCCTGCTCATTGTCTGCAATAAATACTGTGTCATTTGCATATCTAATGTTATTGATATTATGTGCCCCAATGATAATTCCTTTAACATCACCAGCATTTCTGAAAATAATTCACTGTACAAGGAAAAACGATCTGGAGACAATTGACACCCCTGTCGCACATCTCTGTGCTATTATTAACACAAATGAAGGGCCGAATGTAAGAGAAGGGCCGAATGTAAGACGGGCCTGCGCGCCCAATTTGTGACCCTAATAAAGTTGATTTGATTTGATTTGATTTGATTTCTCTTTTAATAGGCTGGTATTGACCTACTTCATTATCAATCTTTATGGTAGCTTGTTGTTTCCAATATATGTTTTCTACGAGTCTAAGGCCCTTCCAATCAGTTTGTAGATCTGCAAGTATCTCTATCATGTTGACATCTTACTTTATCGAAAGTCTTTGTGTAGTCAATAAAGCAACGCTAGAAGTCTTTTTATTTTACTTCTATAGAATAGAATAGCGAGTAAATAAAATTCGGATTAAGCTGAATGGAGTACTAGAGTGTGATAGCAACATCTATTTGCCTGCTTGCCTACCTACCTACCTACCTACCTACCTACCTACCTACCTACCTACCTACCTACCTACCTACCTACCTACATACCTACATACCTACCTACCTACTTACCTAACTACCTACCTACCTACCCACCCACCTATTACCTATCTTTTTACCTACCTACCTACCTAAATTCACCCATCAGTTCACCCATTAATCCATACATTCCTGCAGCCATCTATGATACTAATCACCCACCCCCATCTCAGCCACCCACCGATCCATCTTGCCTACAAGTTTGCTTGCTGTCGACCGGCCAAACTGTCTGTCAGTCGATTAGTCGGTCTGCCAGTTTGTCCGCCCATCTTTCTGTCTACCTACATACATACATGGGTGATTGTATATGGGTAAGGTTGTGTGGTTAAGGGATGTGTGCTTAAGGGATGTTTGGTTGCGGGATGAGTGGGTGGACGATGTGTGGATGGGTAGAGGATATGTGGGTGGGTGAGTGTGTGTAGGTTAGGAGATGGTGGGGGATGTCTGTATGGGTGGGCTCGGGATCTGTGAGTGGGCTGGGAGAGATGGGAGATTATGTGGGTGGGTGCGGAATTTGTGTGTGGGTAGGTGCGGGATATGTGAGATGGCGGGGAGATGTGTGTGTGTGCGTGGGGGATGTGTGGTTGAGGGATGTGTGTTTGGCTGGATGGTTGGATGTATGTGGGTGGAGGAGGATATGTGGGTGGGTGATTGTTGGTGGGTAATGGAACCGGTGGAGGATATCTGAGTGGGTGGGGAGATGTGTGTGGGTGGGGGATGTGTGGGTTGAGAAATGCATGTATGCTTGGGGTGTGGTTGGACGGGATGTGTGGTTGGTGGGAGTATGTGTGGGTGGGGAGATGTGTAGGTGTGGGGATGTGGTGGATGGGTGGGGGAATGTATGTGTGCCTGGGGTGTGTGTGTGTGGTTGGGTGGGGGATGTGTGGGTGGGTGGTGGATGTGTCTCATAACATGGTAATATGCATTGTTTATGTTTACAAAATTCATTTGACAATGTTTTTCCTATGTACTATTGATGAACGAAAGATGAGTGATTGGAAGGGCCGAATGTAAGACGGGCCTGCGTGCCCAACTTGTTACCCTTTGAAAATAAAGTCTGTTCGTCGTTCGTTTGTTCGTTCATTAGATCCACCCATTCAAATATCTTTGGTTGCATCCGGGCATTCATCTGTATGTCTATCCATGCGTCTGCCCATGTGACTGACTGTTTGCTTGCCGTCTTTGTTGGCTAGCTTGCTGTCCGTGTGGTTTTATACTAAATTTAATATTTCCCTCAGTCTTGGTAGCGAAGTGTTTAGGTTAAGTGTAGCTCTCTCTCTCTCTCCCTCTCCCCCCCTCTCTCTCTCTCTCTCTCTCTCTCTCTCTCTCTCTCTCAAATCAAAATTCTGTCGTTCATTTTCTAGCAGTACAGAGTTACCTTCTACTCAGAAAAATAATGAACCTTGCTCTCAAACCAATCTCATCTATTACCTCCACAGGACTATCGGAATTGGAAAAGCAGTCACACACACGTGTGCTAGAAAGGCTTAGCCATGTTAATGTTACTGTATGATACGACACCTTGTTTACTATATAAACAAACACAATAAACAAACACACACGTTTAAGTGTTTGTAAACAAATAATTAATCAAACTCCCCAAATCTGTGTTTTAAGAACGCGGATTCTGAGAATTAATAGCACAAATTCTCGCTGGATAATCATAAAAGCACAGCAGCAAAATTGAATGTTATCTATGTGAAACGCAGGATTAAGCTAACGTTTCAAACCAAATAGATAAAAAGACATACATCTGCTTTCAACAAACGCGAACTATTTCCATTAATGTGATTAGCGTGAGGTTTTTATTTGGCGCTATCTGTGTTCAGAGCTACCCACTGCTTTCGATTACATCCCCAAGGGAACAATAAATGTGATAATCTAGGCTCGGAGAATCACCAGACAGGACAACAACGTGGAGTAGCTGATGTCATGAACAGACATCACATGTCTGCCACAGTCCCTGTGATTTCTGCTGTCTCTCAATACATTTAACTATTAGCAGTGTGGTCTACTGATATTTTTAAATATTTTTTAAGTGTATAAGAGGAATTACTTGTTTTAGATATTAATTAAAAGTGCTTTTCGACGGATTTAATTCTCGCCATTCTGTTTGGATTTAACAAATGGGTACGTAGAATGTTAATTATATTCGTGTTCGTCTGGTTATGTGTTTGTAGGTTTGTAAAAAAGTCACGACTGGTCATAAACAGTTGTACAGCAATAGTGGTAATATTAACTGTTTATGTTACAGGTGGCTATTACGTTAACTCGTTCTCTCGGTAGATAAGAGAAATCACGACCGCAATAGGATATGACAATGTAAAATGAAGCAGATAAGTGTGTGACGATTATGCAGATAACCAACAAGCACAGTCATATGTACATACCTCACAACAAACTCAAACCACGTGAAGAGAGATCACAGTAGGAAATGAATAGGAAGAGTAAAGCATAATAGTAGTAAACCTTTTGGCCCGATGTTCATGGGTTTGATTCCCCAAACTGAGGGCTTTGTAAAAATGACCTGTAATAATACCAGGTCGACCGGGCCTAAAATGAATACTAGGATATGAATTGGGAAGTATAGAGTACCTTTAAAGTGAGTTGCATATCCTTTACAAGAAGTCGCAGTAAACCCCAGCATTTTTGGTGTTTTTTTTGGGGGGTAGATGGGTGGGGGTGGGGGGGGGGAATGTTTGTGATCTCTTGGCATGTGTACGATTAGTAGTTTGCGATTGTTTTCTGAACGACCGGCACCATACCAGTTTATACAAAAAAAAAACCAACGCAAGGCGGTCTGCTGCCAAATCGCGCTCAGCTGTGTTTCAAACGCGGTATGCGGGATTATGAACTGCATTCGTAAACCCTTAGCCACGGAGTCCCGTTTAATCTATAAAAATACTATTCTGACCCGATGTGCCCAATGCGCATTAAGATGTGAAAAAAGTTCCTCTGTTTGTTACTTACTTAGATAACATGCTATGAATATTACAAGGCCACCGTCACTTCATGTGACGTTATCTGGTACCCATGTTAAGCTGACTCGACCTGGGAGCTCAGATCAATTAAAGGAAAATCCAAGTCTCAATGGGAATTCGAACACATGACCACAGGACCGCTAGACAAGCGACCCAGCCAATGTGCTACTGCGACCGTCGTGTTCAGATGTGAACACATTAATCTACTTAACTGTGTCACGCCGTCTGTCACCCTGGCGAAGGCGTTAAGGACGTTGTTCGTAATCCCGTATACTCACGTACGAAACACAACTGCGTAATTCGGCAGCTGATCGCGCGGTGGTGGTTACTAACGGAGGTTTGTGAGCCGGTTGTTTACAAAGCAATGGCAAACCACTGAACGTAAAACTTGCCAAGACATCAACAGCAGCTGAAAAATGCTGGTGTTGACTACAATGTCCTGTAAAGGATATGTGGAAAAAAAAAACTGTGTCACAATACTTATTTACTATATCAATTTGTAGTGATAATGTCTAGAAACCAAGCGTTTCTGGACATACAAGTATTCCACTCACGAAAGCGACCACTTAATTATCCATCCATTCATCAGAGTATTGACCTTTTTGTTCTTCCACCCTCTTTCATACTTCTCTTTCTTTTATTTAATCGCTAAATTCCCCTGCTTCTGGCCATCCATTCCTTCCCCCAGACAGCTTGTAAAGAAGTATCCCTATTCGCTGAAGTAATGAACCAATTCTTTCAAGTAGCTATCCACATTGAAGTTTTTGATGCTTCGTTAATCATAATCCCTCTATAATTTCCCACGGAATCCACTTTCAGTGTTCCACCAAGCGCCCTAAATATTCATTTCCAGCTACTGGAAATGGCTAACTGAAGGACTAAAAATACTCAGGCACGTCCTTCTAAAACTGGATGTTTGAAGATAAAGCTATACTTAATGGTATGCTTTCCTATCTAATATTTTAAAGAGAAGCTTTGGTTGCCTTGCACTATTTTATTAACACGAGAAATACTGTTATAGGTACTGTTTGACACTCATGGAAAGGTGGCAACAAGCTCGAACCCCGAGTAGCTAAAACTGTCATCCTTTCACTTCAAATTCCCTCTAAATCTATATTTGAAAGTAAAGCTATATTTAATTATGTTTTCTCAACTAGACGTCGACGAGGTCGAAAGGATAAAAGCACTCATTCTTATACTTCTCATGCGCTGATGGCGAGGTGCGGCGTTAAACCCCTACACCGGTATCACGTTGGACTTAAATATTGACACCGAGTTCAGAAAGCTATGGCAAACCACCGAACGTGAAATTGCCTAGAAAAATAAATCTGGGATTGACAGATGTTGATAAGCTCTCTTAGACATTAGGTGGTGGGTTTAAAACCCGCTGCAATTGTAACGTTCTCGTAGTTTGTTGTACGAGTATGTGATGCCGTCTGGCGGTGTCCACTCTGCTTTATGTATCACTTTAAATGGAACAGATGGTCAGCATGGGTGAATGGATAAAAGATTTCGCTCTTAAACTTTAGATGTGCTGATGCCGAGTTAGCGGGTTCAACCCCTACACCTGTCAGTTGGACTAAACTCTTGACTTCTCGTCCTTGACTTAAGGGCGTAAATTACAAGAACCTCTGAAGTCGTAGTCGATTAACCTGACGGCGAGGGACACTGGTAATAGGGAAAGCTAATCCTCACGCAAAAATCAGTCCAGGGCACTAGAAGTAATAGCACTTGTTGTGACTACGCTGGCGTTCAAAGCGAGCGAAAGCAACATACACAAACGGAACATACCTCTGTCTATCTTTAATACATTGATTCACTACGCAAAAGTAGGTGAGTAATTCTCCATCTGTGTTCATTATCCCAAGTCCGCGTCTCATCACGACCTCTTCATAACAAGTGTTTAGTGAACATGACAAACAAAAACTGCATTCTATCAAATGAAGAACGTTTTGTGCAATAAGTCACTGCTGTCCTTGAAAGTCAGAAAAAGAGTTCTGACATGTTACATAGAACCAGTTTTAACATACGGCTCAAAATCGTGGACAATTAGCAATTAGTCGAAAAAAAAACCCGTGGAAGCCTTGGAGATGTGGTTTTATATAAATATTCTGAAAATTAATTGGACAGCCGAAAAGAGCAATCATGACGTTTTAAAGGAAGCTGAGTCGCAAAGACAACTTATCACAAACATCAGAAAGAGGCAGCCATCGTATTTTGGCCACGTAATGAGAAGACAAACACTGGGATATACTGTGACAACCGGAAAAATTTGCGAAATGAGAGATAGAGGAAGACAGCGTGCGAATATTCTTGACAGTCTTGTGTCATGGCGCGGAAGGGAGTCAACACACGAATTGATACATGACGTCGGAGATCGTAATTTGTGGAGAGGCATGATCGCCCACGCCAGCTGGCAAGGAACTGAATGATGATGAACAAGTGTTACCATACCCTGTATTGACATTTAGGTCACCCATCAACGTTTTTATATCGTCATTCTTTTATTATGTATTGTACTTTCAAGTTTCATGTAAATTCCTTTCTTGACTAATTAATCCTTAGCATTTGTTAGTGCACAAGACTATAACTTTCGTGTTTACTTTTTTGTGGTTCTAAATGTTGCTGTTGTTATTATTCTAGAACTCTTGCTTCCAGCTCTATTAATGTCCTCTCTGCCTCTTTATTTTGTATTAGGGACACTCCTTCATCCTAAGAGATATTTTACTCTGCGTTATCGGTGAACAGCACTGTTTTTTTTTAAGCTTTTCCCCCCTGCTCCGTTCCATCTTTTCCCACATAATCTCAAAATACTAATCTTATAATATTTCATGTCTCCAGCCATTTGTGCTGTTTTTCTCAGCTCAGAGATAGTTCTCTGGGGTCCATTTAATGAGACTGGTGATGATCTCAAACAAAGTCTGCTACGACTGCAAATGATCACGGAGGCATACAAATACAATGCACTGGAGATTTCCAGGGGCCATTTAAATAATGCAAGAAATAAATTCGCTCGTATTAATCGGCACTCATAGAAAACAAATAAAATAAGGAGAATTCAGAGGATACACTGTATACAATTAGATTGATCGTATTTTTAGTAACAAGAAAAGTTATTTCTACGTGATGTAAACGTTTTAGAGGTACAGATGTAGATTAAGATCATTATCTATGAAGTAAAAATAAATTGAAAGTAAAGAAATACATACATTCTTATAAACATGCAAAAAAATACACAGTAGGATATCTGGGATATCTAAGATATCAAGCAACAAATGGACAGTTTATAGCCAGTCTCTAATAATGCAGCTAGTAGATGAATAAAATGTATAGGAAGCTGTTAAGGGCAGATAAAAGACTGTGTTTACATGACCTAGGAATAGAGGCAAAAGTAACAGCAGATAAGGGACATTCCAGAGATCTTTACAACATCCGAAAGAGAATAATAGGAAAAAAAAAACAATAAATCAAATGGACTGATCAATAATTGTATTATGAAATTTCTCCCAACAGTAAAGATATAATGTTTTAGGCTGAATACCTCGAGCAAATTCTCAATAGACCAACCCCAAATGTCCCTCCAGATATTCCGCCTGCTGAAGTGGAGTTGGACATCATTTGCAAGAAAAAATCTAACGAGGAAATTAGACAACCCATCATACGTCTGAAGGATGGATATGCTGCGGGTCAAGATGGTATCCCAGCAGAAGCTATTAAAGCCGATTGAAAATCTCATCTGAATTATTTCACACATTTTAGCCAAGTCTTGGAGGCTGAAGAAATATTAACAGGAAGAGAGGATTTTTGGTGCAGCTGCAAAAGAAAATACCTGGATGGCTTGGCCACATGGCATGGACGAGACAGGAACACTGAGCTGATCCACGACTCTGGTGATCGAGTGAAATGGCGAATCATGACCGCCCACGCTTTCCGGCATGGCACATGATTGATTGATTGATTGATTGCAAAAGAAAGGTGATCTACAGTAGTGCAAAAAAAAATATATATAGGGAATCTATGTTGCTGCCTGTTCCTGGGAAAATATTAAACATCATTATGCTGGAGAGATTAAGAGATGCTATGGACAAATAACTAAAAGATAAACAAGCAGCGTTTTGGCCAAATATTACTTGGAATAACCAGATAGCCACATTACGTATAATAATAGTGCTGTGCATTTAACTAAACTGGCCGCTCAATTGAGCGTCTGTTAACTTTGTAAAGGCCATTGACAACATTGATAGGCAATCCCTTTGAAAATGAATGAGGCACTATGAGTCTCCACAGAAAATCATTAGCTTTATAACGGTAACATATATAGAGTTCTTAACGAAGGAAGACTAACAGATACCTCATCTTCTTATAGTCCTTGTCGCGTGGCGTTGGTTACCATGCCTGTCCACAGCGTTCTGTCTACCATTCATTTCTGCAACCAATGTTCTTCCATGGGATGACGTCAAACTGTCAAGCTTCGCTTATCTCCAGAAGGTACAACTGAAATAAAAAAAAAAAAAAAAAAGGAATGCGCTACTAATGACCTTTTGTCATTCTGGCTAAAGACTGGATTACGATGATAACAACAACTACCGACAAAATGGACACAATGGAATTCAATGGACATTTATATAGCAGCCTGATGATTTGAACTATACCCATGACATTGCTCTCCTGTCCACGCACAAACTTATTTATTTATTTATTTATTTATTTATGTTTTCTTTTGGCTGTGGTTAGAGGATGTTAAACTTTGTGAAATCTACAGAAGAATGATAGTTCAGCTTAGAGGCAGTTACCTAAGCCACGGAAGAGATTATGAACTGGTAGAAAGATTTCAAAACAGAAGACAAAGATATATCGGTGCATTTCCAGCAAAGGGCTAAAACTGTGACTAGTTCTCGATACAACGGAATGCTCATAAACAACGACCGACTCGCCGAGACTTCTTATAAAAGGAGTATTGATGTTGGACGACAAAGCCCGTCCTCATACGACTGCGCATATAGAAAGGCATCAAGAAGATAGTGAACATGTGGACCAAGTGCGTTGAGAAATGTCTGAGAAATTGTTGAGAAATAACAAAGACAACAGTTATGGTTTGCAGTATTGTAAAAATGTTATTAATAAAATACTGGAGCTGAAAAACACTATGGTGTTAGTCATCTAACATTAGTGGCTGTTCTTATACAATCGGCGAATTTCACCAATCACGTCTTCTGTGTTACTAAAATTTACTTCATTGTGTGAGTGTCTCAGGCACTCAAACCAGTTGACATATCGTAACTACTTGAAGGACAGTGCAACCCTGGCCACTAGACTGAATGAATAAGTATATGCAATTCCATTTTAGTGCTCAGAAATTCAAATCACTAGATTTGAGACTTCAAATTCATAGTTTAAAAGGTTATAATTCAAAGTTTAAGAGGTTATAATTCATAGTTTAAAAGATGATTCATAGCAAGCCAATCATATCCTACCCAAGGACTTATAGAACTGCCCCGTAATAAAAAAAAAAAATAAAACAACTTTTTAGTAACGTCAATATTCTGGTAGGCCCCGAGGTAGACCAAGAAGACGGTGGAGAGATAATATATACAGACCTACAAGCACTTGGAATGAAAGACTGGCAAGAGAAAGTCAACCAGAGAGACGAATGGAGACGGAATGTATCTGCAGCAAAGAACCTCAATGGATCAGAACGCTAAAGAAGAAGAAGAAGAAGAAGAATATTCTGGTTGTCCAATGCATCCTCTGAATTCCACACCTGTTCTCGTATCTTTTAAGAGTAACAAACACATAAAGTAAATGATGACTCGTTCGCTTGCCTTTAGACGAATCAGACATTTGGTTATGGTCTTAGACCCATATTTATAAAGTACCATCCAATAACTATTAATTAATTTCTCTTGTTCCTTTCATACCCTCATGTGTTTCCTGTTGATTGACATTCTTCTGCAATCCACCCTGCCAGTAATCGGAAACTATTTTTGTCCTCTTTCTAGAGAACTCAGCTAACCACGAACGATTTTTAAACATCTGCAAATTACCACGTTGACCCACGGTGTGCTTCCGGATCGCTGTTGGTGCTGAGACCAATTTCCTCCAGAGGCACGTGAACAGGTTGGCTTGACTTGTTTAATTGTAGGCTCTGAAATAGACAGCTGTAGCGGAACCCTGTGACATCTGGTGGTTTCCTGGCCGGGATATTAGCCAGGCCCCTGCAGACATATTGTCCCGCAGCTCAGCATTGAGGACAGTTCGTCCCTTTACAGTATCGGATATATCAGCTGTTGAGGATACCTGGCTGTGTCTTCCGATTCACGGAGATACTTTATTCTAAACTACACGCAGTGAGTACTTATCTTTGTATGTGGATTTGTCTGTGTGTCTGTCTGTCTTGCTGACTGTCTGTCTTGTCGGCTGTCTTTTTGTTTTGTTGACTGTCATTCTGTTTTGCTGAATGTCATTCTGTTTTGCTGAATGTCGTCTTGACTATTTGTCTTCCAGGTTGCACGTTTACACAACTGTCTGTCTGTCTGTCTGTCTGTCTGTCTGTCTGTCTGTCTGTCTGTCTGTCTGTCTGTCTGTCTGTCTGTCTGTCTGTCTGTCCGTCCGTCCGTCCGTCCGTCCGTCCGTCCGTCCGTCCGTCCGTCCGTCCGTCCATTCGTCTGTCCGTCCGTCCGTCTTCTCCATCCCTCCCCCCTCTCTCTCTCTGCCTGCGTGCCTCTTTCTCTTTATTCATATTTGTATCAATATGTATGTATTCATATGTTTCACTCTTTCTGCCTGCCTGCCTGCCTGCCTGCCTGTCTGGCTGATAGTCTGTCTGTCCGTCTGCCTTCTTGCCTGTTTCTGACTAATTCAGTCTGTTTGTTACAGACTTCACCATCTTCTTCTATATTGTAGACGTCGACATCCTCTTTGTTGAAGATATCGACATCTTATATATTGTAGATATAAACATCTTTTTGTTGTAGACATCGACATGTTCCATGTTGAAGACATTGACATATTCTATGCTATAGACATCAATATCTTCTATGTTGTAGACATCAACATTCTATCCAACGTCGTAAACAATGATATCTTCTCCTATTCTTGAAACAAGTTCATATCTTCTCCTATACTGCAGATATCAACACCTTCTATATTGCAGACATGGCTATCTCTAGACATCGATATCTTCTCTTATGTTGTTACATCATCTACTCTTACGTTGTAAATATCCCCATCTACTTCCAAAGTGTAGATATACACATCTACTCTTATGTTGTAACATCAATATCTACTCCTACGTTTTAGATAGCCACATCTACTCCTTTTTTGTAATATCATCTACTCCTATGTTATAAAATCTACATCTACTCCTATGTTGTAACATCTTCATCTACTCCTATGTTGTAACATCTTCATCTACTCCTATGTTGTAACATCTTCATCAACCCCTATGTTGTAACATCTTCATTTACTCCTATGTTGTAACATCTTCATCTACTCCTGTGTTGTAACATCGACATCGACTCCTATGTTGTAACATCTTCATCTACTCCTATGTTGTAACATCGACATCTACTCCCATGTTGTAACATCTTCATCTACTCCCATGTTGTAACATCTTCATCTACTTCTATGTTGTAACATCTTCATCTACTCCTATGTTGTAACATCTTCATCTACTCCTATGTTGTAACATCTTCATCTACTCCTATGTTGTAACATGTTCATCTACTCCTATGTTGTAACATCTTCATCAACTCCTATGTTGTAACATCTTCATCTACTCCTATGTTGTAACATCTTCATTTACTCCTATGTTGTAACATCTGCATCTACTCCTGTGTTGTAACATCATCTACTCCCATGTTGTAACATCGACATCTACTCCTATGTTGTAACATCGACATCTACTCCCATGTTGTAACATCTTCATCTTCTCCCATGTTGTAACATCTTCATCTACTCCTGTGTTATAACATCTTCATCTACTTCTATGTTGTAACATCTTTATCTACTCCCATGTTGTAACATCTTCATCTACTCCCATGTTGTAACATCTTCATCTACTCCCATGTTGTAACATCTTCATCTACTCCTGTGTTGTAACATCTTCATCAACTCCTATGTTGTAACATCTTCATCTACTCCTTGTTGTAACATCTTCATCTTCTCCCATGTTGTAACATCTTAATCAACTCCTATGTTGTAACATCTTCATCTACTCCTATGTTGTAACATCTTCATCTACTCCTGTGCTGTAACATATTTATTTACTCCTATATTGCAACATCTTCGTCTACTCCTATGTTTTAACATCTTCATCTACTTCTATGTTAAAACATCTTCATATACACATATGTGGTAACAACATCATCTACTCATATGTTCTAAAATCTACATCCTATGTTGTAACATCTACACATACTCCTATGTTGTAACATCTTCATATACTCCTATGTTGTAACATCTACATCTATTCCTACGTTGCAACATCGACATCTGCTCCCACGTCGCAGACATCCACATCGACTCCTATCTTGTAAACATCGAAATCTTCTCGTAAGGCTGCAGGGTGTTTGAATAATTAATGGACGTACTGAAGAGATCTCCGTGGTACATGTCTAGCAAAGCCGTTGCACACTGAACTGTAAATAGCAAATATCCAATGACGTGGCTGATTGATTGAGAACACTACTACCGACCCCTCTCTCTCTCTTTCACCTCCCCCTTTCCTTATCTCTCACATATGGTCGTTTTCTACCTCAAACAAAATGTGGTGAGAAAGAAGGCAGCAGAAAGGCAGAATAAAAAAGTACTTGTCTTGTGGGAAACGAGGGCTTTCGTTGTCACCAAGAGCTAAGTGAGAGGCAGCAATGTGTGTCAGTTGGGTCTATTTCATTAACTTGCTATTGTATCACCGATTGTGACTGTTTCTAGTGCTATAGAGTCAGTCCTCAGTTTCCTAGAAATTGTCCGTCCGTCGATGGCACATTCTGTGAGATCTGTTCAGAAATGAGTAGAGTCGAGTTGAGCTAAGAACCAATATCACTGCACTCAGGACATTCCCATACGCTCTCCGTCCCTCCTCGTTCAACAGCCGCCGAAAAGTCATTCTACTAATCGTTCCCACCGATACCTGATTGAATCATCTCCTTATCTTCTCTCTCAATTTTGAGATTCTTCTAGAACCCCTGCCGATATCCTGTTTTCAGAAATAAGATTCGACAGTCTGTTCACACTTGGAAAGACTACTGATATTTGAACAGTTGTTTTATAAGCGTATTGCCTGAAATTGTCATTCAGCTCTGACGTCACAGACAGCCATCGCGAGACATACGACAAGCATGATTTCCGCTGACCTATGGTCTAATCCTGTGGTATAGTGTCCATTGAGTCTAACTATAATGGGAGCCAGGAAATTTCATGGAAAGTAAAGGATGCCGGCGTGATATTGACCATATCACCCACCGAGTACCGTTTGTTTATACAATTATGGGTTTAACACTTGCCTGCTGACCCGGTGATAATGTATTACGAAGGTAAGTTAATAAGTAAGTCACAAATGGTTGTAGAAAAATAACTAAATATGATAACAACTTGAAACTAGTTTATTTGTATACATACATTGTCCCTTTATTTCTCAACACAATGTCCACCAACATAGATGCACTTTTCCCATAGTTTTATCAGTTCTCCCAAACCGACTGCAAAAATATGCGTGACCTGTTTTTGTGTACCTGTCATCCCACAGAACTGTGTGACTTGCTTATTTACTCACCCTCGTAACTTTTTTTTTCCACCGAACTATGCACCGCTTTACTGGAAATCGCCAAGTCCGCTGAAAACTCACCTTGGCGGGAGACATTTCGCGAATTACGCCGAAATTGAATGTGAAGTGAAAACGTGGTTTAGAAAACAGAGCACGCTGTTCTACGCAGCCGGTTTGGGAGAACTGATAAAACGATGGGATAAGTGCATCAATGTTGGTGGAAATTATGTTGAGAAATAAAGGGACAATGTATGTATACAAATAAACTCGTTTCAAGTTGTTATCATATTTAGTTATTTTTCTACAGCCATTTGTGACTTACCTATTAACTCACCCTCATATTATGCCAACTGATGCGGGAATTTAAAAAAAAATCTGTTGGGCTTGGTCTCTTGAAGAGTTCCTAACGTCATTGAGCACTCATCATCTTATCACATCTTGTTCCTCTTGTACCTTGCGGTGTCGAGGTGAAGTATAAACAGAGGGAAAGTGCCCATTTATTGGCTTCATGTGTTGAGATTCCCATTGAGCTCACATCTGCAGATGAACACTTTCTTATAAGAACTTTCTCAAACGTGCTTTATAAAAGCCCGCTTGGTTGATTATATTTTCCTACTACTTTCTTGACGCTATAAGCTATTTGAAGGTTTTCTTCACCACTACTTACGTTGCTTCTTTTGTCGGGCCATTTGACTATTGTTTTGTCGCCCTAAACCACACCCTAACTGCTTAATTAGATTTCTGTTTATTTTTACTGTGCTACGATTATAGCAGTTCTGGTGTTCCCATTATTTAAACCTGATTTCCTGTTTCTCAGTTTCTTATTATTTGTAACAGTTTCAGACGTTAATAATTATGATTTCGTTTTCTCATGGACTCCTATACTAGGGGGGTTATAAACATATTCATATAGGATATCATTATTTGTTATTTCATCTGTCCATAATTGTCACGCATTATTCTCTATATAACATTTTCACGGGATGATTCTTTCTTCCAATCAATCAATCAATCAATCAATCAATCAATCAATCAATCAATCAATCAGGCACCGTCTCCACAATGAAGGTTGGCTGCAATGGATCTCCAATACTGTCTGTCTCTGGCCCTGACTGTACATTCCGCAGGATTGATGTTTGTCTATCTCTTGATGTTACCTTCCCACTTGTATCGTTATCTACAACTTACTCGCTTGCCCTCAACCTCCAGTATGTTTTTTATAAGAATATTGTGTCTTTTAACGTGTCCGACATATTTCACTTGCCTCTTTTTTTTTTTTTTCTTTCATCAGCTATCTTTTTCATTCCCAGTTTTTCTAGAACCTCTGCATTTGATTGTGTTTGGTCTCATGAAATACGACATATTCTTCTGTATATGCACATCTCGAGGGCCTCTATTCGACTTTCTAGTTGCTTGTTCAATGTTCAGGCTTCCACACCATACAGTAGTGTTAATATACGTGACATTTAACAACTCTCATTTTTAATGCGTTGCTAATCTCTCTAGATGTTAATACTGATTTCATACGGCTGAAATAATTTTGGGCCATTCCTATTCTATTTTTGATTTCTATTTCACTTCTGCCATCATCTGTTATTACATGCTCAAGATAGAGAAACGTGTTACTTGTTCTAGTAACTCCCCGTTTACTGTGATGTTCATTGACCTTTCCTTTCCATTGATAATTATCCTAGATTTGGTTTTTTATGGATGTTAATATCTAAGCCACATTCTGCACTATGCCTGTTTTCTTGTTCCACTAGGTTTTGTAGCGCTTACTAGCTTTTTGCTAGTAGCACGGTATCGTCGGCATACCTAAGATTGTTTATGATTCTTCCATTGATGTTAAGTTTAGGCAGCTCGACTTATTTAAAAATTCTTTCTTGTATAAGATGAAGAGGCTTGGGGACAACAAACACCACTGCCGAACTCCTCTTTTTATCTTTATATGCGACGAATAATTATTTCCGCATCTAATTGACGCCACTTGTTCCCAGCACAAGTTACTAATAAGTTTCTTTCTTCCAACTACTTGTTCAAGCCCATGTCTCTGCAGTATACAACAATACAGAATGTACATTTCACTTTATGACTCTAAAAGGGATATCAGTGTAGCAGAGAGATTTAATGTTCTTAAACTTTCTCTTCTGACAGCAGTATATTAGGTTCGGTGTAAATGCCGATCAATTAGACTTAAATGTTAACTTCTCACTCTTAAACTTGAGGATGTAGATTGCAAGTACATCTGAAGCCGGAGACGGTGCCGTTAGATGGCGAGGGAGGGACATTGCTCACCCTCACACAAAATAAGCCCAGTGCCATCATTAGTAGTAGCAACCATTAGTACAGTGATTCTCAACCTTTTTTTAGCCCATGCACCCCTTCCCCATATGTTCAGAATGTCATCCCCCCCCCCCAACCCCTACATAGTGTACGTAAAGAAAGGAAGCTAAATTTAATAACAATACTAGAACAAGTCTAGAGTCTACATAAAACGGGATTTGCGGGTCTACTTACGTTATAAAACGAAGTTCAGAAGAGCGAGAAGCACAGAACAGTAAAGTATTGAGGGAAAAACAACATCAAGTAATCGGTTCTTGTATTAACGCGATCTTGAGATAATGTTTATTCCCTCCCTGGAAATCCTAAAATTCCCCACTGGAAAGGGGGTGGGGGGAGAGAAATTCCCCACCGGTTGAGAATCTCTACACTAGTACTAGCAACGCCGGCTCCGTGACGAAGAGTTTACGGACGCGATTTGCAAGCTCGCTTACCCGCGTTCAAAACACAGCTGCGACCGATTTTGCAGCAGACCGTGTTGCGCTGGGTTTTAACAAGTTGGTATGGGAGCCGGTCGTTCAGAAAGCAATGGCAAAATACTGAACGTAAATTTGCCAAGACATCAACAAAACAGCAGTAAAATGCAGGTGTTGACAGCGATGTCCCATAAAAAGGATACGCAAAAATGTACTAGCTATACTTGTGTGGACTACGACCGAAATCAATGCGAGTAAGAACTATAAAAATTAAACGAAATAAACTTATATATTCGACAATGAGAAACAGTTAAGTCTTTCCAAACGTCTGGGCCAA
This sequence comes from Cepaea hortensis, assembly GCA_963921405.1. NCBI lineage: Eukaryota > Metazoa > Mollusca > Gastropoda > Stylommatophora > Helicidae > Cepaea > Cepaea hortensis. The sequence goes on from OY992886.1 coordinate 80,207,883, forward strand.
CACATACCGACTGCGACCAAATGTCTACAAAGTACTGACGGGAAAATTAATGAAAGCCTGAATGTTTGAAAGAGAAGTAAAATAACTTCTTAAGTTCAAATTCAGATTTCAATCCCTGTGAATTCCCTCCCTCTCTTTGTCCATGTTAAAACATTCTGTAACTACCGACATCGTCTCAATATAAAACGGGAAATCGAAGACCTCTTGTCGGGCATGTGCGTCATTGGGACTTTCTTTTTCCTGACAGTGTCTGTCTCTCATCCATCGATCCCAGATATTCCTGAAAGGACAAAAGAGAAAACGTGAAGAATGTAGATAATTTTTGAATACGGCTTTCTATCCTTTTTTTAAATTGAATATCTCAACTCATCATCGATGGGAACTTCTTGAATAATAGAGCTAGACTGTTGTTTGATTTGGGTTGTTGCATATGTTCCAGTTGCGATGTGTGATGAGGGTTAGTGGGCGAAAGATTCTCGTAATCTTTAGCTCTCAAAGAGAGCGTTCGTATCCTGCAGGCGTTCAGCAACATTTTCAAGGGTTTTGTAAATTACAGGCATATAAATCATCATCATCATCGCAATGTTGCAGGTCTTTTGTGTAACGACCCATAGAAAGGCTTCTCAAGTATGGTGTACGTATTTTAAATGAGTGTTTACATGGATGTTATTACACTTGTTGTATTCATCGATCACATTGCTGTCTCTATTACAAGTGGATAAGTAATTTCTATGATGTTGATCACTTGTACATAGCTAGAGAGAAGCAGTGGTGTATATTTCAGTGCACCTGTATAACAATTATACTTGCTGTGCCATCTTATATCGTGCAGAAAAACACCATCTTCATCATCATTATTATCATCAATATCATGTAGGAGATCCTTTGCCGAATGTGGCTCTCATGAAGGCCCGCCAATAACATCTCGATCTCTGGCTATTTCTCCTGCTAGATGCACCCTCATGCTCTAGATCTCTGGCAATTTCTTCTGCATCATGCACCCTCATACTCTAGATCTCTGGCCATTTCTCCTGCATCATGCACCCTCATACTCTAGATCTCTGGCCATTTCTTCTGCATCATGCACCCTCATACTCTAGATCTCTGGCCATTTCTCCGGCATCATGCAACCTCATGCTCTAGATCTCTGGCCATTTCTTCTGCATCATGCACCCTCATACTCTAGATCTCTGGCCATTTCTCCGGCATCATGCAACCTCATGCTCTAGATCTCTGGCCATTTCTTCTGCATCATGCACCCTCATACTCTAGATCTCTGGCCATTTCTTCTGCATCATGCACCCTCATACTCTAGATCTCTGGCCATTTCTCCTGCATCATGCACCCTCATACTCTAGATCTCTGGCCATTTCTCCTGCATCATGCACCCTCATGCTCTAGATCTCTGGCCATTTCTCCGGCATCATGCACCCTCATGATCTAGATCTCTGGCCATTTCTCCGGCATCATGCACCCTCATGCTCTAGATCTCTGGCCATTTCACCGGCATCATGGACCCTCATGCTCTAGATCTATGGTCATTTCTCCTGCATCATGCACCCTCATGCTCTAGATCTCTGGCCATTTCTCCTGCATCATGCACCCTCATGCTATGGATCTATGGCCAGTTCTCCTGCATCATGCACCCTCATGCTCTAGATCTCTGATCATTTCTCCGGCATCATGCACCCTCATGCTATGGATCTATGGCCATTTCTCCTGCATCATGCACCCTCATGCTATGGATCTATGGCCATTTCTCCGGCATCATGCACCCTCATGCTCTAGATCTCTGGCCATTTCTCCGGCATCATGCACCCTCATGCTCTAGATCTCTGGCCATTTCTCCGGCATCATGCACCCTCATGCTTTAGATCTCTGGCCATTTCTCCTGCATCATGCACCCTCATGCTATGGATCTATGGCCATTTCTCCTGCATCATGCACCCTCATGCTCTAGATCTCTGATAATTTCTCCGGCATCATGCACCCTCATGCTCTAGATCTCTGGCCATTTCTCCTGCATCATGCACCCTCATGCTATGGATCTCTGGCCATTTCTCCTGCATCATGCACCCTCATGCTATGGATCTATGGCCAGTTCTCCTGCATCATGCACCCTCATGCTCTAGATCTCTGATCATTTCTCCGGCATCATGCACCCTCATGCTATGGATCTATGGCCATTTCTCCTGCATCATGCACCCTCATGCTATGGATCTATGGCCATTTCTCCGGCATCATGCACCCTCATGCTCTAGATCTCTGGCCATTTCTCCGGCATCATGCACCCTCATGCTCTAGATCTCTGGCCATTTCTCCGGCATCATGCACCCTCATGCTTTAGATCTCTGGCCATTTCTCCTGCATCATGCACCCTCATGCTATGGATCTATGGCCATTTCTCCTGCATCATGCACCCTCATGCTCTAGATCTCTGATAATTTCTCCGGCATCATGCACCCTCATGCTCTAGATCTCTGGCCATTTCTCCGGCATCATGCACCCTCATGCTCTAGATCTCTGGCCATTTCTCCTGCATCATGCACCCTCATGCTATGGATCTATGGCCATTTCTCCGGCATCATGCACTCTCATGCTCTAGATCTCTGGCCATTTCTCCGGCATCATGCACCCTCATGATCTAGATCTCTAGCCATTTCTCCGGCATCAAGAACCCTCATGCTATGGATCTATGGCCATTTCTTCGGCATCATGCACCCTTATGCTCTAGATCTCTGGCCATTTCTCCGGCATCATGCACCCTCATGCTCTAGATCTATGGTCATTTCTCCTGCATCATGCACCCTCATGCTATGGATCTATGGCCATTTCTCCGGCATCATGCACCCTCATGCTCTAGATCTCTGGCCATTTCTCCGGCATCATGCACCCTCATGCTCTAGATCTCTGGCCATTTCTCCTGCATCATGCTCCCTCATGCTATGGATCTATGGCCATTTCTCCTGCATCATGCACCCTCATGCTCTAGATCTCTGATCCTTTCTCCGGCATCATACACCCTCATGCTCTAGATCTCTGGCCATTTCTCCTGCATCATGCACCCTCATGCTATGGATCTATGGCCATTTCTCCTGCATCATGCACCCTCATGCTATGGATCTATGGCCATTTCTCCTGCATCATGCACCCTCATGCTATGGATCTATGGCCATTTCTCCTGCATCATGCACCCTCATGCTCTAGATCTCTGGCCATTTCTCCTGCATCATGCACCCTCATGTTATGGATCTATGGCCATTTATCCTGCATCATGCACCCTCATGCTCTAGATCTCTGATCATTTCTCCGGCATCATGCACCCTCATGCTCTAGATCTCTGGCCATTTCTCCTGCATCATGCACCCTCATGCTATGGATCTATGGCCATTTCTCCTGCATCATGCACCCTCATGCTATGGATCTATGGCCATTTCTCCGGCATCATGCACCCTCATGCTATGGATCTATGGTCATTTCTCCTGCATCATGCACCGTCATGCTATGGATCTATGGTCATTTCTCCGGCATCATGCACCCTCATGCTCTAGATCTATGGCCATTTCTCCGGCATCATGCAACCTCATGCTCTAGATCTCTGGCCATTTCTCCGGCATCATGCACCCTCATGCTATGGATCTATGGCCATTTCTCCGGAATCATGCAACCTCATGCTCTAGATATCTGGCCATTTCTCCGGCATCATGCACCCTCATGCTCTAGATCTCTGGCCATTTCTCCGGCATCATGCACCCTCATGCTCTAGATCTCTGGCCATTTCTCCTGCATCATGCACCCTCATGCTCTAGATCTCTGGCCATTTCTCCGGCATCATGCACTCTCATGCTCTAGATCTCTGGCCATTTCTCCGGCATCATGCACCCTCATGATCTAGATCTCTGGCCATTTCTCCGGCATCAAGAACCCTCATGCTATGGATCTATGGCCATTTCTTCGGCATCATGCACCCTTATGCTCTAGATCTCTGGCCATTTCTCCGGCATCATGCACCCTCATGCTCTAGATCTATGGTCATTTCTCCTGCATCATGCACCCTCATGCTATGGATCTATGGCCATTTCTCCGGCATCATGCACCCTCATGCTCTAGATCTCTGGCCATTTCTCCGGCATCATGGACCCTCATGCTCTAGATCTATGGTCATTTCTCCTGCATCATGCACCCTCATGCTATGGATCTATGGCCATTTCTCCGGCATCATGCACCCTCATGCTCTAGATCTCTGGCCATTTCTCCGGCATCATGCACCCTCATGCTCTAGATCTATGGCCATTTCTCCTGCATCATGCACCCTCATGCTATGGATCTATGGCCATTTCTCCGGCATCATGCACCCTCATGCTCTAGATCTCTGGCCATTTCTCCGGCATCATGCACCCTCATGCTCTAGATCTCTGGCCATTTCTCCGGCATCATGCAACCTCATGCTCTAGATCTCTGGCCATTTCTCCTGCATCATGCACCCTCATGCTATGGATCTATGGCCATTTCTCCTGCATCATGCACCCTCATGCTCTAGATCTCTGATCATTTCTCCGGCATCATGCACCCTCATGCTCTAGATCTCTGGCCATTTCTCCTGCATCATGCACCCTCATGCTATGGATCTATGGCCATTTCTGCTGCATCATGCACCCTCATGCTATGGATCTATGGTAATTTCTCCTGCATCATGCACCCTCATGCTATGGATCTATGGCCATTTCTCCGGCATCATGCACCCTCATGCTCTAGATCTCTGGCCATTTCACCGGCATCATGGACCCTCATGCTCTAGATCTATGGTCATTTCTCCTGCATCATGCACCCTCATGCTATGGATCTATGGCCATTTCTCCTGCATCATGCACCCTCATGCTCTAGATCTCTGGCCATTTCTCCTGCATCATGCACCCTCATGCTATGGATCTTTGGCCAGTTCTCCTGCATCATGCACCCTCATGCTCTAGATCTCTGATCATTTCTCCGGCATCATGCACCCTCATGCTATGGATCTATGGCCATTTCTCCTGCATCATGCACCCTCATGCTATGGATCTATGGCCATTTCTCCGGCATCATGCACCCTCATGCTCTAGATCTCTGGCCATTTCTCCGGCATCATGCACCCTCATGCTCTAGATCTCTGGCCATTTCTCCGGCATCATGCACCCTCATGCTTTAGATCTCTGGCCATTTCTCCTGCACCATGCACCCTCATGCTATGGATCTATGGCCATTTCTCCTGCATCATGCACCCTCATGCTCTAGATCTCTGATCATTTCTCCGGCATCATGCACCCTCATGCTCTAGATCTCTGGCCATTTCTCCTGCATCATGCACCCTCATGCTATGGATCTATGGCCATTTCTGCTGCATCATGCACCCTCATGCTATGGATCTATGGTAATTTCTCCTGCATCATGCACCCTCATGCTATGGATCTATGGCCATTTCTCCGGCATCATGCACCCTCATGCTCTAGATCTCTGGCCATTTCACCGGCATCATGGACCCTCATGCTCTAGATCTATGGTCATTTCTCCTGCATCATGCACCCTCATGCTATGGATCTATGGCCATTTCTCCTGCATCATGCACCCTCATGCTCTAGATCTCTGGCCATTTCTCCTGCATCATGCACCCTCATGCTATGGATCTATGGCCACTTCTCCTGCATCATGCACCCTCATGCTCTAGATCTCTGATCATTTCTCCGGCATCATGCACCCTCATGCTATGGATCTATGGCCATTTCTCCTGCATCATGCACCCTCATGCTATGGATCTATGGCCATTTCTCCTGCATCATGCACCCTCATGCTCTAGATCTCTGGCCATTTCTCCTGCATCATGCACCCTCATGCTATATATCTATGGCTAGTTCTCCTGCATCATGCACCCTCATGCTCTAGATCTCTGATCATTTCTCCGGCATCAGGCACCCTCATGCTATGGATCTATGGCCATTTCTCCTGCATCATGCACCCTCATGCTATGGATCTATGGCCATTTCTCCTGCATCATGCACCCTCATGCTCTAGATCTCTGGCCATTTCTCCTGCATCATGCACCCTCATGCTATGGATCTATGGCCAGTTCTCCTGCATCATGCACCCTCATGCTCTAGATCTCTGATCATTTCTCCGGCATCATGCACCCTCATGCTCTAGATCTCTGGCCATTTCTCCTGCATCATGCACCCTCATGCTATGGATCTATGGCCATTTCTCCTGCATCATGCACCCTCATGCTATGGATCTATGGCCATTTCTCCGGCATCATGCACCCTCATGCTATGGATCTATGACCATTTCTCCTGCATCATGCACCCTCATGCTTTAGATCTCTGGCCATTTCTCCGGCATCATGCACCCTCATGCTCTAGATCTCTGATCATTTCTCCGGCATCATACACCCTCATGCTCTAGATCTCTGGCCATTTCTCCTGCATCATGCACCCTCATGCTATGGATCTATGGCCATTTCTCCTGCATCATGCACCCTCATGCTCTAGATCTCTGGCCATTTCTCCTGCATCATGCACCCTCATGCTATGGATCTATGGCCAGTTCTCCTGCATCATGCACCCTCATGCTCTAGATCTCTGATCATTTCTCCGGCATCATGCACCCTCATGCTCTAGATCTCTGGCCATTTCTCCTGCATCATGCACCCTCATGCTATGGAACTATGGCCATTTATCCTGCATCATGCATCCTCATGCTATGGATCTATGGCCATTTCTCCTGCATCATGCACCCTCATGCTATGGATCTATGGCCATTTGTCCGGCATCATGCACCCTCATGCTATGGATCTATGGTAATTTCTCCGGCATCATGCACCCTCATACTATGGATCTATGGTCATTTCTCCGGCATCATGCACCCTCATGCTCTAGATCTATGGCCATTTCTCCGGCATCATGCACCCTCATGCTATGGATCTATGGTCATTTCTCCGGCATCATGCACCCTCATGCTCTAGATCTATGGCCATTTCTCCGGCATCATGCACCCTCATGCTCTAGATCTATGGTCATTTCTCCTGCATCATGCACCCTCATGCTATGGATCTATAGCCATTTCTCCGGCATCATGCACCCTCATGCTCTAGATCTCTGGCAATTTCTCCGGCATCATGCACCCTCATGCTCTAGATCTATGGCCATTTCTCCTGCATCATGCACCCTCATGCTATGGATCTATGGCCATTTCTCCGGCATCATGCACCCTCATGCTCTAGATCTCTGGACATTTCTCCGGCATCATGCACCCTCATGCTCTAGATCTCTGGCCATTTCTCCGGCATCATGCACCCTCATGCTCTAGATCTCTGGCCATTTCTCCTGCATCATGCTCCCTCATGCTATGGATCTATGGCCATTTCTCCTGCATCATGCACCCTCATGCTCTAGATCTCTGATCATTTCTCCGGCATCATACACCCTCATGCTCTAGATCTCTGGCCATTTCTCCTGCATCATGCACCCTCATGCTATGGATCTATGGCCATTTCTCCTGCATCATGCACCCTCATGCTATGGATCTATGGCCATTTCTCCTGCATCATGCACCCTCATGCTATGGATCTATGGCCATTTCTCCTGCATCATGCACCCTCATGCTCTAGATCTCTGGCCATTTCTCCTGCATCATGCACCCTCATGTTATGGATCTATGGCCATTTATCCTGCATCATGCACCCTCATGCTCTAGATCTCTGATCATTTCTCCGGCATCATGCACCCTCATGCTCTAGATCTCTGGCCATTTCTCCTGCATCATGCACCCTCATGCTATGGATCTATGGCCATTTCTCCTGCATCATGCACCCTCATGCTATGGATCTATGGCCATTTCTCCGGCATCATGCACCCTCATGCTATGGATCTATGGTCATTTCTCCGGCATCATGCACCCTCATGCTATGGATCTATGGTCATTTCTCCGGCATCATGCACCCTCATGCTCTAGATCTATGGCCATTTCTCCGGCATCATGCAACCTCATGCTCTAGATCTCTGGCCATTTCTCCGGCATCATGCACCCTCATGCTATGGATCTATGGCCATTTCTCCGGCATCATGCAACCTCATGCTCTAGATATCTGGCCATTTCTCCGGCATCATGCACCCTCATGCTCTAGATCTCTGGCCATTTCTCCGGCATCATGCACCCTCATGCTCTAGATCTCTGGCCATTTCTCCTGCATCATGCACCCTCATGCTCTAGATCTCTGGCCATTTCTCCGGCATCATGCACTCTCATGCTCTAGATCTCTGGCCATTTCTCCGGCATCATGCACCCTCATGATCTAGATCTCTGGCCATTTCTCCGGCATCAAGAACCCTCATGCTATGGATCTATGGCCATTTCTTCGGCATCATGCACCCTTATGCTCTAGATCTCTGGCCATTTCTCCGGCATCATGCACCCTCATGCTCTAGATCTATGGTCATTTCTCCTGCATCATGCACCCTCATGCTATGGATCTATGGCCATTTCTCCGGCATCATGCACCCTCATGCTCTAGATCTCTGGCCATTTCTCCGGCATCATGGACCCTCATGCTCTAGATCTATGGTCATTTCTCCTGCATCATGCACCCTCATGCTATGGATCTATGGCCATTTCTCCGGCATCATGCACCCTCATGCTCTAGATCTCTGGCAATTTCTCCGGCATCATGCACCCTCATGCTCTAGATCTATGGCCATTTCTCCTGCATCATGCACCCTCATGCTATGGATCTATGGCCATTTCTCCGGCATCATGCACCCTCATGCTCTAGATCTCTGGCCATTTCTCCGGCATCATGCACCCTCATGCTCTAGATCTCTGGCCATTTCTCCGGCATCATGCACCCTCATGCTCTAGATCTCTGGCCATTTCTCCTGCATCATGCACCCTCATGCTATGGATCTATGGCCATTTCTCCTGCATCATGCACCCTCATGCTCTAGATCTCTGATCATTTCTCCGGCATCATGCACCCTCATGCTCTAGATCTCTGGCCATTTCTCCTGCATCATGCACCCTCATGCTATGGATCTATGGCCATTTCTGCTGCATCATGCACCCTCATGCTATGGATCTATGGTAATTTCTCCTGCATCATGCACCCTCATGCTATGGATCTATGGCCATTTCTCCGGCATCATGCACCCTCATGCTCTAGATCTCTGGCCATTTCACCGGCATCATGGACCCTCATGCTCTAGATCTATGGTCATTTCTCCTGCATCATGCACCCTCATGCTATGGATCTATGGCCATTTCTCCTGCATCATGCACCCTCATGCTCTAGATCTCTGGCCATTTCTCCTGCATCATGCACCCTCATGCTATGGATCTATTTCCAGTTCTCCTGCATCATGCACCCTCATGCTCTAGATCTCTGATCATTTCTCCGGCATCATGCACCCTCATGCTATGGATCTATGGCCATTTCTCCTGCATCATGCACCCTCATGCTATGGATCTATGGCCATTTCTCCTGCATCATGCACCCTCATGCTCTAGATCTCTGGCCATTTCTCCTGCATCATGCACCCTCATGCTATGGATCTATGGCTAGTTCTCCTGCATCATGCACCCTCATGCTCTAGATCTCTGGCCATTTCTCCTGCATCATGCACCCTCATGCTCTAGATCTCTGGCCATTTCTCCGGCATCATGCACTCTCATGCTCTAGATCTCTGGCCATTTCTCCGGCATCATGCACCCTCATGATCTAGATCTCTGGCCATTTCTCCGGCATCAGGAACCCTCATGCTATGGATCTATGGCCATTTCTTCGGCATCATGCACCCTTATGCTCTAGATCTCTGGCCATTTCTCCGGCATCATGCACCCTCATGCTCTAGATCTATGGTCATTTCTCCTGCATCATGCACCCTCATGCTATGGATCTATGGCCATTTCTCCGGCATCATGCACCCTCATGCTCTAGATCTCTGGCCATTTCTCCGGCATCATGGACCCTCATGCTCTAGATCTATGGTCATTTCTCCTGCATCATGCACCCTCATGCTATGGATCTATGGCCATTTCTCCGGCATCATGCACCCTCATGCTCTAGATCTCTGGCCATTTCTCCTGCATCATGCACCCTCATGCTCTAGATCTCTGGCCATTTCTCCGGCATCATGCACCCTCATACTCTAGATCTATGGCCATTTCTCCGGCATCATGCACCCTCATGCTCTAGATCTATGGCCATTTCTCCTGCATCATGCACCCTCATGCTCTAGATCTCTGGCCATTTCTCCTGCATCATGCACCCTCATGCTCTAGATCTCTGGCCATTTCTCCGGCATCATGCACTCTCATGCTCTAGATCTCTGGCCATTTCTCCGGCATCATGCACCCTCATGATCTAGATCTCTGGCCATTTCTCCGGCATCAGGAACCCTCATGCTATGGATCTATGGCCATTTCTTCGGCATCATGCACCCTTATGCTCTAGATCTCTGGCCATTTCTCCGGCATCATGCACCCTCATGCTCTAGATCTATGGTCATTTCTCCTGCATCATGCACCCTCATGCTATGGATCTATGGCCATTTCTCCGGCATCATGCACCCTCATGCTCTAGATCTCTGGCCATTTCTCCGGCATCATGGACCCTCATGCTCTAGATCTATGGTCATTTCTCCTGCATCATGCACCCTCATGCTATGGATCTATGGCCATTTCTCCGGCATCATGCACCCTCATGCTCTAGATCTCTGGCCATTTCTCCTGCATCATGCACCCTCATGCTCTAGATCTCTGGCCATTTCTCCGGCATCATGCACCCTCATGCTCTAGATCTATGGCCATTTCTCCGGCATCATGCACCCTCATGCTCTAGATCTATGGCCATTTCTCCTGCATCATGCACCCTCATGCTATGGATCTATGGCCATTTCTCCGGCATCATGCACCCTCATGCTCTAGATCTCTGGCCATTTCTCCGGCATCATGCACCCTCATGCTCTAGATCTCTGGCCATTTCTCCGGCATCATGCACCCTCATGCTCTAGATCTCTGGCCATTTCTCCTGCATCATGCACCCTCATGCTATGGATCTATGGCCATTTCTCCTGCATCATGCACCTTCATGCTCTAGATCTCTGATCATTTCTCCGGCATCATGCACCCTCATGCTCTAGATCTCTGGCCATTTCTCCTGCATCATGCACCCTCATGCTATGGATCTATGGCCATTTCTGCTGCATCATGCACCCTCATGCTATGGATCTATGGTAATTTCTCCTGCATCATGCACCCTCATGCTATGGATCTATGGCCATTTCTCCGGCATCATGCACCCTCATGCTCTAGATCTCTGGCCATTTCACCGGCATCATGGACCCTCATGCTCTAGATCTATGGTCATTTCTCCTGCATCATGCACCCTCATGCTATGGATCTATGGCCATTTCTCCTGCATCATGCACCCTCATGCTCTAGATCTCTGGCCATTTCTCCTGCATCATGCACCCTCATGCTATGGATCTATGGCCAGTTCTCCTGCATCATGCACCCTCATGCTCTAGATCTCTGATCATTTCTCCGGCATCATGCACCCTCATGCTATGGATCTATGGCCATTTCTCCTGCATCATGCACCCTCATGCTATGGATCTATGGCCATTTCTCCTGCATCATGCACCCTCATGCTCTAGATCTCTGGCCATTTCTCCTGCATCATGCACCCTCATGCTATGGATCTATGGCTAGTTCTCCTGCATCATGCACCCTCATGCTCTAGATCTCTGATCATTTCTCCGGCATCATGCACCCTCATGCTATGGATCTATGGCCATTTCTCCTGCATCATGCACCCTCATGCTATGGATCTATGGCCATTTCTCCTGCATCATGCACCCTCATGCTCTAGATCTCTGGCCATTTCTCCTGCATCATGCACCCTCATGCTATGGATCTATGGCCAGTTCTCCTGCATCATGCACCCTCATGCTCTAGATCTCTGATCATTTCTCCGGCATCATGCACCCTCATGCTCTAGATCTCTGGCCATTTCTCCTGCATCATGCACCCTCATGCTATGGATCTATGGCCATTTCTCCTGCATCATGCACCCTCATGCTATGGATCTATGGCCATTTCTCCTGCATCATGCACCCTCATGCTATGGATCTATGGCCATTTCTCCGGCATCATGCACCCTCATGCTATGGATCTATGGTAAATTCTTCGGCATCATGCGCCCTCATGCTATGGATCTATGGTCATTTCTCCGGCATCATGCACCCTCATGCTCTAGATCTATGGCCATTTCTCCGGCATCATGCACCCTCATGCTCTAGATCTATGGTCATTTCTCCTGCATCATGCACCCTCATGCTATGGATCTATGGCCATTTCTCCGGCATCATGCACCCTCATGCTCTAGATCTCTGGCCATTTCTCCGGCATCATGCACCCTCATGCTCTAGATCTATGGCCATTTCTCCTGCATCATGCACCCTCATGCTATGGATCTATGGCCATTTCTCCGGCATCATGCACCCTCATGCTATGGATCTATGGCCATTTCTCCTGCATCATGCACCCTCATGCTCTAGATCTCTGGCCATTTCTCCGGCATCATGCACCCTCATGCTATGGATCTATGGCCATTTCTCCTGCATCATGCACCCTCATGCTATGGATCTATGGCCATTTCTCCTGCATCATGCACCCTCATGCTATGGATCTATGGCCATTTCTCCGGCATCATGCACCCTCATGCTATGGATCTATGGTAAATTCTTCGGCATCATGCACCCTCATGCTCTAGATCTATGGCCATTTCTCCGGCATCATGCACCCTCATGCTCTAGATCTATGGTCATTTCTCCTGCATCATGCACCCTCATGCTATGGATCTATGGCCATTTCTCCGGCATCATGCACCCTCATGCTCTAGATCTCTGGCCATTTCTCCGGCATCATGCACCCTCATGCTCTAGATCTATGGCCATTTCTCCTGCATCATGCACCCTCATGCTATGGATCTATGGCCATTTCTCCGGCATCATGCACCCTCATGCTATGGATCTATGGCCATTTCTCCTGCATCATGCACCCTCATGCTCTAGATCTCTGGCCATTTCTCCGGCATCATGCACCCTCATGCTCTAGATCTCTGATCATTTCTCCGGCATCATACACCCTCATGCTCTAGATCTCTGGCCATTTCTCCTGCATCATGCACCCTCATGCTATGGATCTATGGCCATTTCTCCTGCATCATGCACCCTCATGCTATGGATCTATGGCCATTTCTCCTGCATCATGCACCCTCATGCTATGGATCTATGGCCATTTCTCCTGCATCATGCACCCTCATGCTCTAGATCTCTGGCCATTTCTCCTGTATCATGCACCCTCATGCTATGGATCTATGGCCAGTTCTCCTGCATCATGCACCCTCATGCTCTAGATCTCTGATCATTTCTCCGGCATCATGCACCCTCATGCTCTAGATCTCTGGCCATTTCTCCTGCATCATGCACCCTCATGCTATGGATCTATGGCCATTTCTCCTGCATCATGCACCCTCATGCTATGGATCTATGGCCATTTCTCCTGCATCATGCACCCTCATGCTATGGATCTATGGCCATTTCTCCGGCATCATGCACCCTCATGCTATGGATCTATGGTAATTTCTCCGGCATCATGCACCCTCATGCTATGGATCTATGGTCATTTCTCCGGCATCATGCACCCTCATGCTCTAGATCTATGGCCATTTCTCCGGCATCATGCACCCTCATGCTCTAGATCTATGGCCATTTCTCCGGCATCATGCACCCTCATGCTCTAGATCTATGGTCATTTCTCCTGCATCATGCACCCTCATGCTATGGATCTATGGCCATTTCTCCGGCATCATGCACCCTCATGCTCTAGATCTCTGGCCATTTCTCCGTCATCATGCACCCTCATGCTCTAGATCTATGGTCATTTCTCCTGCATCATGCACCCTCATGCTATGGATCTATGGCCATTTCTCCGGCATCATGCACCCTCATGCTCTAGATCTCTGGCCATTTCTCCGGCATCATGCACCCTCATGCTCTAGATCTCTGGCCATTTCTCCGGCATCATGCACCCTCATGCTCTAGATCTCTGGCCATTTCTCCTGCATCATGCTCCCTCATGCTATGGATCTATGGCCATTTCTCCTGCATCATGCACCCTCATGCTCTAGATCTCTGATCATTTCTCCGGCATCATACACCCTCATGCTCTAGATCTCTGGCCATTTCTCCTGCATCATGCACCCTCATGCTATGGATCTATGGCCATTTCTCCTGCATCATGCACCCTCATGCTATGGATCTATGGCCATTTCTCCTGCATCATGCACCCTCATGCTATGGATCTATGGCCATGTCTCCTGCATCATGCACCCTCATGCTCTAGATCTCTGGCCATTTCTCTTGCATCATGCACCCTCATGTTATGGATCTATGGCCATTTCTCCTGCATCATGCACCCTCATGCTCTAGATCTCTGATCATTTCTCCGGCATCATGCACCCTCATGCTCTAGATCTCTGGCCATTTCTCCTGCATCATGCACCCTCATGCTATGGATCTATGGCCATTTCTCCTGCATCATGCATCCTCATGCTATGGATCTATGGCCATTTCTCCGGCATCATGCACCCTCATGCTATGGATCTATGGTCATTTCTCCGGCATTATGCACCCTCATGCTATGGATCTATGGTCATTTCTCCGGCATCATGCACCCTCATGCTCTAGATCTATGGCCATTTCTCCGGCATCATGCAACCTCATGCTCTAGATCTCTGGCCATTTCTCCGGCATCATGCACCCTCATGCTATGGATCTATGGCCATTTCTCCGGCATCATGCAACCTCATGCTCTAGATATCTGGCCATTTCTCCGGCATCATGCACCCTCATGCTCTAGATCTCTGGCCATTTCTCCGGCATCATGCACCCTCATGCTCTAGATCTCTGGCCATTTCTCCTGCATCATGCACCCTCATGCTCTAGATCTCTGGCAATTTCTCCGGCATCATGCACCCTCATGCTCTAGATTTCTGGCCATTTCTCCGGCATCATGCACCCTTATGCTCTAGATCTCTGGCCATTTCTCCGGCATCATGCACCCTCATGCTCTAGATCTCTGGCCATTTCTCCGGCATCATGCACCCTCATACTCTGGATCTATGGCCAATTCTCCTGCATCATGCACCCTGATGCTCTGGATCTATGGCCATTTCTCCTGCATCATGCACCCTCATGCGCAAGATGTCTACCATGTCACGTATCCATCTTCGTACTGACCGGAGTGTGTTTCTTTTTCTAGAAACCACGACTTTCATCATTGTCTCCTCTCCCGTCAAGCTACTGTGACTTTAAATATGGCCAAAGTATTTTAGTTTCCGAAACCCAATACTGTTTGTGAACTAATTTTCCCTCTAAGTTCAAAATCTTGTAGAATTTCCGTATTTTGCTTCGTTTTGATCCTCGACATTCTAACAATTATTATAGCTCAAATAATCAATTTTTATTCTAAAGTGATTTCGAAATGGTCAATGACTTGCATCTATATGTTGCCACATGAAAGATGCATGATCTCCAAAACTTTATTTCAACTTGTTTGCAGAACTGGTTATACAGTCCCTGTAAAACTGGCCTTTACAGACATACCCGCGTTTGTCGTTTATCTTGAAGTTTCAATGTTTTGTACCTTTTCAATTACAATCAAATTTTATAATTTCTTTGCTTTCTAACTCTTTTCATTCGTCTTTTGTTAGCATCTCATAACAGATCAATTTATTTCTATCGCGTGCTTTGGTGTCATTTACCCATTATCTTAAAGATAAAAGAGAATCCAATACACCATTTCGGAGGTACAGAAGGACATTAACGGAGGTACCTCTTCAGATCCCTGGTCTAGAACAGACACTAAGAAGATCAAGAAATTACATTCCTTTCTGTCACCTAATATATTAATGAATTTGATGATGCTAGTATTGTTATGTGTTGTTCACCTGGTTAACACTATCACATCAAACGCGTTTATCGTTTAAGACCTATTCAGCCACAACAAGTATACAGATAAGTAACCTTTGTATTTTCATGTAGTGTTTGTCATGTAGTCTCGGTTTGTGTTTGTTCTGTGAAGACGAAGGCTTTAGCCACACCGTGCACTTTGTTTCCTGTAATCGTGTTTTAGTAAATCTAACAATTTACTTCTCGTTTTTGTGTGTGTGATTCATTCAACATTATCACATATAACGTTTTCCGTCTTTCTTTCCATGCTTGCCTAGTTTTTGCCACATACGGTTAGTTTCTGCTCCATGTCTTCTGTTGAGGTGTCCCATACATTTCCATTGCCTCTTCCACATGTTTTGGTGAGTTATCTCGTAATGCAAGTACCTGTCACTACCCCAGCGCTTGTTATATTCTCTGTGTTCGTTATGCACAACCTTCTTGGAAAACAAAAACACATCTTCAAGGATCCGTTTCCCCATCATGTTACTACTCCATGTCCTGCATTCGCATCCACACAGAATAACCAACTGCGACGATCTTTCCAAGATGAGGAGTCTTTGCTTGTCGTGATATTTCTGCTTTGTTTAAATCACGCAACTTATTCTAATAAAAGAGTCTCTGGAAATGGCGATTCTCTTCTCTACCTCTCTGCCAAGTCTTTCATCGGATTCATTACGTGAAGAGTTGGTATTTAACAATACTGTTTTAACTATTTTTTTTCACTTTTACTATAAATAAAGTTAGCGGCGAGGTCTTTACAGTACGTTGAAGTCAACACCAGCATTTTTTTCCGTTTCTGATTTGCTAGGTGGTCATAAGTTCAGTAGTTTGTCATTGCTTTTTGAGCGACTGTCGCTAATACCATAGTAAAAATCAACGCAAAGCGACCTGCTCCCAAAATCTCCGGCTGGTGACTTCAAACCGGAATGTCAGGTTCGTCTGAAATGTCACAATTGTCTGGAATGTCACGATTTTCTGGAATGTTAGGATTGTAAAACTGCATCTACAACCCTTAGGTCACAGACGCTAGCGCTGGGGTTATGTTAACCTCAATCTTTTCATGTTATTGCACACATTCAGATAACGATTCGTACCCGCTATTCTCGAGTACAAACCGGACACCGTACCCTTAAGCCAGTCGGTCCCTGGTAATGTGAGTATTTTTATTCAACGACTGGAATGCCATCTGTTCTGTTTGAACTGTTGGAATTATTCCCAAAGGACATCTGTGAGTAGCGAGGCCTGGTTTGATCAGTAACAATTTAGTACAAACATCCGGTGGTAGTGTTTATCCTGGTTACATTGTTGGCACATGACTGTCAGGAGGCAAACTGATTGGGTGAAAAGCTCGTGAACGAAGTGATTATCGTGTTATAACCACAAAATAGGAATAATGGGATTAGGCATTTTTTGGTCCATAGAGAATGCCAGGGTTTCTACAACGGAAAGTCTTGAAACAATTAATTCACATTGTAAGCTATTGCAATTACTTATTGTAATGCTCTTTATCAGGGCCGGATTAAGCCATCTTGGTGCCCTAGGCACAAACCCACATGGGTGCCCCCTACTGCCCCGGGCCCCCGATCCTCCACTGACTGCTGGTATGTTCAATATTATGCAAAAAACTAACAAAGAAAAACAGTTGTGAAATGTAAACACATATGTTTGTACTACTATCACTCATATAAAACCTACAATAAGGTATTTCTGTATTAAAATTAATAGTTAATTAATTTTGTAATAATAGTAGACAAAAATACTGTAACGTTTTTGATAGATAAGAAAGTCAGAGAGAGCACAAATTTACATTTTAAAGTTCTTTTTTTTTCTAGATTTACGTCTGGCAAAGTTTTTGAGTACATCATCAAAGTTAATTTTGAGCAACAAGTCTGCCTCAATCATCAACAAAGATAAGGAATCAAGCCTTTCTTGTTTCATTGTCGATCTACTTGGATTTTTTGTACGTTTCAACTGAGAAAAAGAGCGCTCAGTTGAACAGTTCGTAACCATTAATGTTAAAAATATGCGCAAGGCGATTTCTACATTTGGAAAAGCACACTCGATGTTGTCTCTAACTATTACTTTGTAGAGTTCTGCATGACTGAACGTTTTGTTGTTAGATTTTGATGCACGAAACTTGTGGCGAATATATGAGTGGAACTGTTGTAGTTCAGTATATACATTATTGTTCAGATCTTCAGGATAAGCATTTTTTAGTCCTTCACAACACTGAGATGTTTGTGGTACATAGACCAAACAAGAAAATCGAACTGCTAGATCATTATATACCTGTCCTCGTCTACTCATCTCTGTCTCAAGTTTGTCAACAATGGTGTAGAAAGCAAACATACGAAATTTGTCTCTGGCATTCTGAGATACCTCAGGGGCATCACCATCAATGACCACTGTCTTTCGTTTACGATTACGGGTCAAGTTGACTTATAATCCACACCTGGTGTTATTTCTTTTGCAGCTTCTTCAAATCGTTCAAATTCATTCCTAGATTTATGCAAGTGATCTGCTAGTGAAGAATACAAATCAGCACACGTTTTCAAGTTCACGTGCTCATTTTGTACAGCTTAACTGACCGTGTGAAAATGTAACACTTCTTCCCAAAAGACAAGCATGAAAGCAAATTCTAATTCTTGCATCTTCTTCGCAATGTTTTCTGCTTCTCTTCTGGAGTCCCCCTTCTTTGACTGGTCTTCTTGTAAACATTCTAACGCTTCTATAATCTGAGGATGAGACATTAGAATGGCTTCAGTTGCAACAGCATGTGCTTCCCATCTAGTATCGGAAAGGGACTTTACCAGCTTTTCATTCACAAGGCATCCTTTCAGAATCTTCCATCTTTTGGTTGAAGCTGAGAAAAAAGTATAGATCAGTTGCACTGTATGGAAGAAGTTTACTGCCTCTAAACAAGAGTCAACGGCACTTCTGCCTACCAGATTTAGTGAATGGGAAGCACAGGGTATGTATATAGCAAACTCATTTTCTTCTAGAATTTTTTTCTGCATGCCCTTGTAGCACCCAGACATATTAGTCGCGTTGTCGTAGGACTGACCTCTGCATTTCGAAAAAATCAATATTGCAAGCTTCACGTAAGTACTGCAACACTTGCTTAGCCATACCTTCACCGGCGTGACTTTGCAGCTCCAAGAAAGTAAAAAAGCGCTCAATGGGCTCTCCATCTACCACATACCGAAGAACAACGCTTAACTGATCTATATGTGAAATATCAGGTGTTGAGCCTACTGACAAGCTGAAATAACCGGAAGCCTTTACTTCATCTACAATTACTGCATGGACTTTTTGGGACATAATTTCAATCAGTTCTTCACATATAGTTTTGGATAAATAAGAAGGGTTTCCTTTTCCAGAATTTCCATATTTCGCAATGTGTGATGCTAAAAATGGATCAAACTGACTGACCAACTCCAGCAACCATAGATAATTTCCATTTTGTAAAGATCCAAATGTTTAATTTGTCCCTCTAAAAGCCAGACCACGCTCAGCTATAGTACAAATAACCACTACTGCTCGCCTCAAAACATGTTCCCAGTAAATGTACTCTTCATTTATTTGCTCTTCTAGCTTTTGTAGTAGACCCGAGCCTTGTCTACGAGCTAGGCATGTTAACATGCAGTCTTTATGAGTAGCGCTTTGTTCATGATTATCAACTTGAATGTTATTTTTCCAGTCACTGAACCCATTTTTATCAGCCAAACTTGTGGAACCTTTAGACGCAAAAAGTTTACAAACAAAGCAGTACACAGATCCTGTGGATGGTGAATACAATAACCATTCTCTCCTGTACTGCTCACCATTTGCTTTTGTGCCATAGAAGAGTTTTTGAGAACAATATCTTGTTATTTTTCCTTCAGCATAAATACGGCAAGATTTATCAAAGGGACCATAATGATGCTGACAGTTAGTGGGCCCACAGTCAACCCAGTAAGCCACATCATCAGCCGAGAAGTCAATCCACAGTCCTGGATCTACTGCTTGATTTATTTTATCATCTTCATCTTTATCATCATCTTCAGCAGACTGAAGTGGGTCACCACAAATTTCATTTTCATGCACTAATGCAGTGTCTGGATTTGCAGAACAGCCTATAGTAGACTTATCAAGAGGGTTGATAGTGTCAGTAAAATCCTGTTCCACCTGTTGCTTAACCGAAACTAAATAATTCGTTAATTTTCTGCTCTTAGTTTTTACAACTGAAACAGTATGCTCTTTTTGTTTAGCTAGTTTTCTCTTTTGTGCACCACTTAACTGGACACGTTTCATCTTGGGGTCTGAATCTGAAAAAAAGTATGTGAAAAGCTGTAAATGAAAAATGAATAAATAATATAATCAATATAAGTGGGTATGCTAAGGTATCATTTTCCGATTATTCATAATTACATTTTTTTAAACGAAAATGTATTTACATAAATATTAGAAAATTATGCAAAATAAGGCTAAGGAATAATATACTTAGGCCCCTATCAATAATTGCTCTATCAAAATCGATAAAAGCACATTTAAAGCGCAGTAATGAACTCCTTCAACACTAATTACCAATAGACGTCTGTATATATATATATATATATATATATATATATATATATATATATATATATATATATATATATATATATATATATATATATTAGATGTTTTAGAATTAAAAATCCTCAGATGAAAACGAAAGTAAAAAGTGTAACCATTAACCTTACCTTCGTCAAATCAAGTTTTGCTGTGTAAGCTAAATTAGTAATATCTACATCAGTAAGTAGTTTATACAAATGTTCGAAAATGCAAAGTAGTTCTAAGCCGTTATGCAAATGTATAGTCATTCAATGACACGTCGACAAATTAGCACTATTCACAATTGTTTTCACTAGCAGACCAAAACAGAAGTGAATTTGTCGATACGCATTAGTGCGTTACGTAGCACAAACATATCCCAGAAAAGTCAAAAAATAGCACCAAAAAACCTTGAAGAAAAATAACAAAAAATAGCAACAAAAAAAACTGGGTGGGGGATATTGTAACATCGGGTTGTGGGACCAAGGTTAAATAATGTGCGATTCAATATTACATTTGCGATTTGCTTATGCCATGCAATTACGCTACCGGGACAATATACACATTTTTCTTGAGGACTTGTGGTGCCCCCCCCCCCCAAATGCTTTTTGCCCTAGGCACGTGCCTTGTGTGCCTAATGGTTAATCCATCCCTGCTCTTTATTGTTGAATGGGATATATATACTGACAAGGATAAGAAGTTGGAGTGCAAATTAAATGCTTGTGAAATGTGGCTGCATATAAGATATTAACATGGCCGGTTAGTGCAGTGGTTCGACGCTCACATGCTTGTTCGGTGGTTATAAGTTCGATCCACATCGGGGAGAATTCGACTTTGTTAAATTTGACCTGGTCGATTCAGCCTCAAATAGGCTCCAGTAAAGGCGGTCGGAGTGATACTGAGCCACCGAATGTATGGAAATATTTGTATGGAAATATTTGTTTAGTATCATTGTCCCAGTGCGCCTTAATACATATGGAAGAGTCATTTACATATTCTATATACAAGAATGTTAAGAATCATCCTGGAAAAAGATGAAACGCAGTAAAGTCTACAATCATGGTCCGTAAGGACACACCAGTAAATGAGATTAAAATCGGGCAGAGTAAATACTTTGAGCTCATCTCATCTCATCTCATTAGCTTCCTCTTGTATCTTGCGGTGCCGAGGTGAAGTATAAACAGCTAGAGAGTGCCCGCTTATGGGTTTTAAGTATCGATATTCCCATGGACTCTGTTACTCCCTGCGTCCAACGATTACGTGGTCGGCCTCTTCCTCTGCTTCCATTTGGTCTGTACATCATTGCTTGTTGTGGTATACTGTGAGATGGTAACCCACTTGCATTGCTAAACCATTTAACTTGACGCCTTCTAATAAAATCTAGCGCAGCTATAACCCCCACTTTAGTCCTGATTTCATTTCTGATCTGGGACGCAGAGGTGTTTCCAAGGCACCAGGGCCGGGTTATATACTGGCCAAGACCTATTGACGCGTCCTCGTCGAGCGTCCTGGGCAACAGGTCCTTTCGGGGTCCTGGCTAAAGTCAGTAGGATCGCCGATTCCTCCGAAGTCGGAGAGTGTCTGCCTGTACGGCGAGGAACCACCAGTCTGCACACCAATAAGCCAGACATGGGACAACGGATACTCACGCAAAACTCAGGTCATGTATGACATCACACTGATGTTGGACAACAGGATGCCTTCATCCGACATACAGGACTTCGCGTTGGAGCTCAAACCAACGAACACAAGCAAGCAAGCAAGCATTTCTGATCTTATCTTTTCTTGATACATTGAGTATTCTTCTCAGGAAGGTCATTTCTGCTTTTGTGATTTTTCTTTTCTCTTTTTCTATCATTGTCCAGGTTTGGCATTGGTAACATAGACTTGGTAGGAAGATTATGTTTTAAAGCGCTTTCTTAGTAGTTATTGATACATGTGTGTTCTTTAGTATTGGTGCCATTTGTCAAATGAGTTGGTTTGCCTTATTGCATCTATTTTCAATCTTGTCTTCTGATTTGCCATTTGATGATATTATACTTCCTAGGTACTTGAAACTCTGTACTTATTTCAAGGGATGTTCGCTTAGGTGAATTGTTGTTGCTTCTTCTTCTTTAGTTATAGTCACTACCTCTGGTTTACATGTGCTAATTGTGATGTTATGTTCCCTATACATTTCGCTTAGACTATTCATGTGGTCTTGCAATTCAGCTTCTAATTTTGCTATTAGTGCTTGGTCGTCCGCAAACTTGAGTTCTCTAATGGTGTAATGTTGTTATTTGCAGATGGTTTTTCTTCTGTGTTCTCCTCATGCGGTGTTCTTGCGGTCTCTATTTGGTTGGTTTCCTTACATATGTTGTCTATATATGTTATGAACAAGAGAGAGGACAGGACACAACCAAAAGAGGACGGTCGTGGATGGGTCAAGCCGAAGACATTCTTCAACAGGTGTGTTCACTTGAGGACTTAGAACCTGGCGAGGAGTGGGTGCAAGTGCCAACAGACTTCTGCACATCCTTTTCAGTTTGCATCCAACTAGATAGAAAATCTTCTTCTCTTCTTCTTCAGCGTTCCGAGCCATTGAGGTTCTTTGCTGCAAATACAATCCGTCTCCATTCGTCTCTCTGGTGGACCTTCTCTTGCCAGTCGTTGATTCCAAGTGCTTGTAGGTCTGTACATGTATTATCTCTCCACCGCCTTCTTGGTCTACCTCGGGGTCTACGGTCATTTATTTCCTGAGTGTAAGCGAGTTTTGTTTCCCTATTATCTTCCATTCTTTCTATATGCCCCAGCCATTGTAGTCTATTAGCCTTCATGATACCAGTGATTAGCGGGGACTTAAACAGATCATAAATGTCTTTGTTACTTCTTCTTTTCCACTCTCCACTTTGTGTATCCCTAATGGGTCCAAAGATGCGTCTTAAAATTTTGTTCTCAAAGGTTTGTAACAACGCTTCGTCTCCTTTCGTTGTACTCCAGGTTTCAGAGCCATACAGCACAACTGGTCTGATCAGTGTTTTGTATATTGTGATTTTGGTGTTACGAGATAGCGCCTTTGATTTTAGTAGATGTTGTAGTGCATAGTATATCTTATTTCCAGAATTGATTCTAGTTTGTATTTCTTCCCTTATGATGTTGGAGCAGTTGAAGATCGTACCCAGGTATTTGTATGTTTCCGTTCTTTTAATGGTCATATTATCTATTTGTATGTGGCCAGAGTTTCTAGCCATTCCGTCTCTTGAAATTACCATATATTCTGTCTTATCTTGGTTGATAACCAGTCCCATCTGTTGGGCTTTTTCCTTTAAGTGAGTTAATATTTCCAATGTCTTTTGTTCACTTTGCCCTATAATATCTATATCATCTGCATAACCAAGCAGCTTGGATGTTCCTCCAATATCACATTCCTCCTTTACCTTCCTTACAACTTTCTCTAGAGCCAGATTGAAGAGTAGCGGCGATAGTGCATCACCCTGTTTCAAGCCAGATGTTATTTGGAAGGGGTCTGATTTCCTGCCTTTATATGTTACTATATTATAAGTATCTTCCATGCATAGTCTGGTCATGTTGATTAACTTCCTTGGTATTCCAAATTCCTGCATAGCATTCCATAGACTATTCCTATGGACACTATCATAAGCCTTTTTAAAATCCACAAAAATGTTATGGAGATCTCTTTTATATTCCCAATGTTTCTCGGCTATTTGTCGTAAGATAAATATCTGATCTATTGTTGATCTGTTTTGTCTAAAACCCGCCTGGTAGTCACCTAATATGTCTTCTGAATATGGTTTTAGTCTATTTAGTAATACTGCAGATAGTATCTTATAGCTTGTGGACAGTAGTGATATTCCTCTATAATTTCCACATTGGAACTTGTCTCCTTTCTTAAAGATAGGTATCAATAATGACTCTTTCCAGTCATGGGGTAATTCTTCTGTCCTCCAGATTTTTATTATTAGTTCGTATAGCTTTAGATG
Organism: Cepaea hortensis; assembly: GCA_963921405.1. NCBI lineage: Eukaryota > Metazoa > Mollusca > Gastropoda > Stylommatophora > Helicidae > Cepaea > Cepaea hortensis. Next base: position 80,232,478 of record OY992886.1, read on the forward strand.
TAATGCATGGCCACCTGCCTTTATAAATTCAGCAGCAATTCCATCAGTCCCAGTTGCCTTATTGTTTTTAAGTCGTGTGATTACATATAGGATTTCTTCAAATGTAGGTTCTTCAATTTGTGGTTCGCATGTTAGAACCTCTTCTTGTGAGAAAATGTTACTTGGAGCTTCACAATTTAGTAATTCAATAAAATATTCTTTCCATGTGTTGCACATTTCCTCATTGGTATTTATCATATTCCCATTTTTATCTTTTAAACCATATGTGTTTTGTTGGTGCCCTCGTTTCATTGACTTCAGTTCTTTAAAAAATTTTCTGGATTCATTTTTCTGGTGATTAGTTTCCATATCTTTGATTATATTACTCATATATTCTCGCTTCTGCTGTCTGACTATTTTTGTAGCCTCTTTACATTCATTTCTATAATGCTCTTCCTTTTGGATGTTATTGATGTCATTTAACCATACATGTCTGGCATTCTTCTTCCTAATGACTGCTTCTTCACATTTTTGATTGAACCATCTGTTCTTTCTATGCGTGGTTAACACACCGAGACATTCTTCTGCGGTAGACTGAATTGTATTCTTGATGTTCAACCAAGTTTGGTCAATGCTTTCCTCCAAAGGGTTTTGCAGAGTTTCAAGTTTACATTTTATTTCATCTGTAAATTTCTCTTTGACTGTAATGTCTTGCAGAAAATGCAGACATGAAAATCCGGCTGCTGTTGAGGCTGAAGTACAAGCGTTGATTTTCGAGAATTCGCTAGACGGTGACACGGTCATCTACACAGATGGGTCGGTCGTCCGACATGTGAGAAGCTCATGGGCCTTTACAGCTCGGGCCGGAGGGAGAATTGTGAAGGAGAACTCTGGTGCTTTCACTGAAACCACAAGTAGCCTGACCATGGAAGTCATGGCAGTAAGTAAAGCAATAACATGGCTCGAGACACAGACATTCACTAGGGCTTGTTTCCTTAGCGACTCAATGAACATGATCAAGAGGATAGAGGAGGGGTCGATCCGAAGAGAATGGTTGCTGCCTTTGGAGCGGTCTCGACTGGCAAAGATTAGTTTCATCTTCGTGCCAGGGCATGCGGGAGTACAAGGAAATGAGCGGGCTGACAAGCTCGCAGGTGAGGCTACTGTGGAGGGCGGACGCGCCATGGACCAGGCCGACATTCTGAATGCTCTACGAGAAGTAAGACTTTTGCGAGAACCAAGTGATGACTGTGAATCTACAACAATGGCCAGACTGCGAGAGCAGCAAATTAAAAGAGGGGTGGCCAAACAAGAACACTACGCAGGAAGCCAAAGAAGATTTATAAACCAACACAGAACTGGCGTCGTTAGCCGCTACACGTTGCGGGATTTGCTGAGGAGGGGATCCGAGCACTTATGGACTGAATGGTTCGATGTGCAATGAGGATGATCTGTCGACTAACTAACTAACTAACTAACTTGTACTCCAGATCTTATGGTAAAGGTTTCTGAGTGTCCTCCAGCTGCTCTCCCTATGCATTCACTGTTGTTGTATAAACTTCTACATAGGTTTGTTAGATATGTACTCACTCCATATTGATTAGGGATTTCCCACAGCTTGATTCTATCTACTCTATCAAATGCCTTTTCTTGGTCGACAAAGGCTAAATAGAGTGTTTCATTGAATTCATTTGATGTTTCTATAAGTTGTCTAAGGGCAAATATGGCATCTGTGCATCCTTTGTTTTTCCTAAATACAAGTTGTGTTTCGCTTAGCTGGGGTTCTGTGGTAGTTCGTAATCTTTTCTCAAGAATTTTGCAAAATATTTTCCCCGTATGACTCAAAAGGGAAATGCCTCTGTATTGTGTGCAGTCTCTTTTGCTGCCTTTGTTTTTCCAAATTGGAATAATAATACTTTGAGCAAATACAGAAAAACGAAAAGTTGATAACAAGGATAAGGACGGGAAAGTTTAGGGGGAGTGTGCAACTTAAAGACGACATTACAAGTAGGAAATCAACATACAAAGATGGACAACAGAGGAATCGTGGCGCATAGTCAGTGAATATGATGTACAGAATGGTCCAGTTCAATACAATAAGTATTACACAGGAAACCAATTGGAGAACCCATTGAGGCCACTGAGTCAGTTACATAAATAAACACACATAGTATTGTTTGGCGCTCACAGAAGGAGATGAAAGAAGTAGAGACATCATATATTCAGACGTATTGGCCATATGGTGCTAGATCACAATTTTTATAGACCAAACGGCATTTGAAATTGCGGAAGATATTACAAAACAAACCAAGTAACACGATGATTCTAGTATGGCGATATATCGTCCTTCTGTTCAATTGGGAGATCACAGTTGGCGATATATAAATATTCGACACCAAATCAGTTTAAAAAAGGACGAATAATGCGGAGGGGCGCTGTACTGACTAAAATTTCCAGTCTAAAAATTCCTAACAATCACAATTAAAAATGAATTGGTCAACCAGAATACAAGAACAAAAGATAACCAAGATAGCGGGCTGGGCATGGGGTTATTAAGGATCCATGCTCTATTATTCGAGAAGATAAAGTCTGGAGGATGAGATGGCGGGGAAGGAGGTGTAGGACTAGGAGGCTTGAAAGAAGAAAACTAATAAAAGAAGAAGAAAATAAAGAAAGAAAGAAAGAAAAAAGAAGGAAAGAACGTGGAAGAAGTACGTTAAGAAAGAAAGCGGGAGGAGGAGGAAAGAAGAGGAAGAAGAAGAAGAGAGAAGAAGAAGAAGAAGAAGAAACAAAAATTAACATATGACCTTCACACCACGCCATGAGAATAAGGGCAAGCTGGCTTTGCAAAATAACATGAGAGATATTCCTTTTTCGGACACCAGCAATGTGAGTGACATTCCGACATTATCGCTGTTAAATATTTCCATTGAGATAATCCCGAGGCCATGAACCTCATCTTCAGCCTCCCTGTAAATGCTAGAATGTTTTAATACACAGCTTCTGGATCACATGCAGGACGCGAGTGGAAAATCCCCATAGTGTACAACGAAACAGATAATTAAGGAACAATAAAAAATTCCCCGGAAATAAAGGGATAAGAAGCATCTGAGACAGAACTGATCAAGCGCGTCAACCAAAAGAAAAAAATGTCTAGCAAACGTTGAATGAATACGGCTTCCTGAAACCGATTTATAGAAATGAAAACTTGAAACCGGCTGGAAAAAAGGTTGAAGAAAGAACACAGGGATCAGGGTGGAGTAATTACAGGGAAAAGGAAATGTTTTCATTTGAAGTGAAGAAAAGGTCATATATTTGGCGCCATAAAGGCGATACGAGAATAGAAGGGGGAGAACTGCTTCGATCATTATTTAATCTCAGTGAATTGATTGATCGATTAGTAGCGTTGGTTACATTAATTTAGTTGAATTTAAGGGCTCAGTGACTGTTCGGTTGTGGGTGTGCAGGAAAATTCTTGCCAGTCCAGTCATAATAAAATAAACTAAATGATAGCCAGGATTCGATGAAGTCTCCATGATTGTATTTGGGCTTACCTCAACAAACACAAACGTCTACTAACGCCCCCCCCCCACACACACACACACACCCATCAACCCACACACACACACACCCACACTCTCACACACACTCACACACACACAGAATCACAAATATTCACTTACACAAAAACATGCAAAGACATCAAGAATATATATATATTAAAAATAATAACTACTAATATAAAACTACTAAATACTAATACTGTAATAAGACCATTCGAAAAGATCGCCGGAAGTTTTCAAACAAACATGGCGTGCCTTGGGTTGGATATGAAAAATGAATAAATTATTTAATTTCTTAGTGTCGATTCTCGTATAAGGGTCTTGTTTTAGAAACATGGGTACTCTTTGGTCACATTACACGATTTTCACAGAGCTCCATCCTTAGACACAGCTGGAACAGAGATAGAGATAAATTGGTGAAATAATTGAGGCTGTGGATACACCATGTATGAAGCACAGTTCTCACACACAATGTCACAATGCCGCCGCTGAAAAGCGAAACAGAGAAGAGAAGAGGAGCAGAAGACGAAGGCAGGCTGAAGAGAAAAAAAAAGAATGATGACGAGGGGGGGGGGGGTGTAGAAGGTTGACAAAAATGATAATAATAATATTAATAACAATAACAAAAACAATATTGACAAGAATAAGAAGAAGAAGGAGACGAAGAAAAAGAAGAAGAAGAAGAAGAAGAAGAAGAAGACGTCTATGAAGAAGAAAGAGTGGAGGAAGAAAGACGAAGAAGAAGGAAGAAGAAGAAGAAGAAGAAAGAAGAAGGAGTAAGACGAAAAAGAAGAAAAAAAAAAGGCAGCAGAAGAAGAAGAAGAAGCAGTATAAGGAGAAGGAGAAGAAGAAGTAGGGGAATAATGATAGGGAGAACCGGAAAAAGGGTGGAGGGAGAGGAAAAGCAGCAGCAGCAGTAGGTAGTAGTAGTAGAAGTAGCAAGTAGGCTGACTTAATGACTAGCGCCTAAACGTATCTCCTATAACTCCCAACACAGAATACAGAGAACCTCTACAGCAACCTCTCAGCGTTTTATTAATTGATTTATGACACAATTTCGTGTTTTACTCCGACATAGACTCTCGAGATCTGATTGCGCACAACTATGAATGTCGTTTTATTACTGTATTTACCCAATTGTCCGTCTGAAATTACACTTGGCGCGAATCGACCAGGCCTAACCGTTGGGGAATATTAATGTTTTTTTTTTCTATATTTAAATTTCCGCTATCTCTCTACCTTTCTTTTCTATAAGTGTGTAATAAGAGAGCATCCTTTTACTTCATCAGCAGCCTCGGTAGCGCAGTGGTTAGCGCACTTGCTTGCCGGCCCGCTGGTCGTGTGTTCGAATCCTCGATTAGAATGGCTGTTTCATTGACTCGGGCTTCTGAAATGGGTAGCAGGACATTTTGTGGAAAGTAAAGGCGGCGGGTGTAATATTGATCACATGTAGGTCAGCATGGCTGAATGGGTAAGAACATGTGTTATTATACATCCGGTGTGCTGATGCCGAGGTAAGCAGTTCAACCCCTACACCGGACAGATGGACTAAAATGTTAACCTGTCGTCCTTGACTTGGGGACGTAAATTACAAGTACCTCTGAAGTCTATTACAAACTACGGAGCGTAATCTTGCCTAGTACATCAACAGCAGCTGAAAAATGCACCGTCCTGTAAGGGATATGCAACAACAACAAAATCCACACGCAAAAATCAGTTTAGTGCCATAGTAGCAATCATGTATACTATATTTGGGTTCAAAGCGAGCGAACCCCCCCCCCCCCCCCCAAAAAAAAAATAAAAATAAATAAAAAATAAATAAATGATGATGTCGTACTAATTTGATTAAGTAATTCGTTCTAGAAATAATATTCACGTATCTGGATATATTTCTGCTTAGATAGGTATCTGTGTGTGTGGAAGGTATTTCTATAAATAGGATACATTACCAGGTCCTAAGGTGTACTGAATATATCTCACTAGCCGAATATTTTTTACAAACCAGTCGCCACACGATCAGTGATACAATTAGTCTAACACATCCTTTACTTCCCAACATATTTCCTGGTGTTCATTTTCGGGTAAACTGACCTGGAATACTCACGTCAATTACGTCTGTCTGTCTGTCGGTCGGTCTGTATACCTGCCTGCATATCTAATTGTTCATCTATCTACCTTACTGTCCTTTTCCATGTCCGTCCTCATATCCGCCCGCCAACTTGTCCGTCTATCTGCCTGCCCGTCTTTCTGCCCATTTTATCAGTCTTTCTCTTTTAATCTTCTCTCTCTCCCTCTCTCTTTCTATATCTCTCTCCCCTCGCTACTTCTCGTTTGTTCTCGTCCTTATTATCTCGGTCTCGCGTGTTTGCGCTCCTGTGTGAACTCTCTCGCGCCCTTGCTCGAACAATGCCTCGCAGTTTTTCTTGCACTCTTTCGCTCCTCGTCTGCCAGTGTACATGTTTGTCTGTTTACCTGTCTGTCTCTCCACCTGTCTATCTGCTCTTCCTCTGTCTGTCGATCGACCAGTCCACCATCAGTCATGACTAGTCTCTCGGTCCCTTCCCTACCATTTACCTAATCTTTCAGTTTGTCTATCCGTCCATCCATTTCCTTTGCCCGTCCCACTGTCTGTATTCGGCTATCTATCTCAAAATAGACATCTACCAATTCCAGCTGTTCAAACTAAGACTCTAAGAATGCATTGAGACGTCTGTTTATAAATTCGTGTGACCGTTGCAAGACTGTTGACAGACACGCACTCCTGCACGCAAGCAAGTACGCACGTACGCAGATGACATCAAGTCATTTGTCTGAGCAGTTTATAATTCACTTGAAAGGCTTGGTAAGTGCATTATGTTGTCTAGACATTGGCTGTACTAGCATTCTTAAGTCAACTTGTCTGAAAACACTGACCGTACTTGCATTCTATGGCAAGTCTGTATGCAGCGTCCTTTGGTAGCTTAGTTTACGAGAAAGAATATTATTTTCAACTGTCATCTGTTATCTACTACCCATATTACATTGCGGTGTAGGACAGCGGGTCTTGAGCCAGAGGAATTAAGACCGACTAGCTAGTACAGTCGCCGCGAACTGTGCAGGTTAGGGTTTTAATTTTGCCCGCGACATAAAATAATTCACACCTTACCGAGGATTCGAACCCGGGTCTCCAGCATGAAAACTAGGAATTCTAACCAATGGACCCTCCGCACCTCATATTGATTATTTTCAATAATAAACGTAAAAGCCATGGAAGCATAATGGATAGTTCATAGAGCTACCTAGATGAAAGGACCTTTAACTTAGCCTTTAACTCCATTACGAAATGGAATGGGAATCCACAGCAGGATTGAAATATTTCAAATAGTAGATCTTGTAGTTGTGGGTCTTTGTGTCATCTGAGGGCATGCAGTGCGTCAGCAAGAAAGTTACCATTGATGTATATTTTCTGATTTTACTAGTTCTTCAGCTGCAGCTAATATTGCCCTGGATTCGGAATCATAATTTACTGACTGACTGGCACCTTGCCGCCTTGACAGACGATAGTTTGTAAAATAGAGTTATACCTTTCCATAACACAAAGCCTGGGCTGAATTTAGAGACCATGTGTTGCCCATGCTGCATGATCCCTCTCTCGGCCTGTCTAGTGTTTTCCAGAGTAAAGGTAACATGAATAAGTCTGGAACAAGACAAGCTGCAGAAGCTGTCGGATCAGCAGAGCAATGCTCTAACTGTCCGCCTGTCGGAGCTTCGATTCTAGACCTGTTGTCAACCAAGGCTTAGGGCCTGGTCTGCCCTGCCATGACATTTAGTCTTTAGGTTGCATTTCCTCGCACTAGGATAAGGCTTGTACGCTCCCAATTGCGCTCCTCCGCCCGAAACCGTTGGCGCAATGTGGGGTGTCGGGTTTGGTAAAATACTTCTGAAATACTTATAAATTCTTGCTCCCAGTTTCCTGTTTTTCCTGATATTGTACTGCTGGGTATTTAGTCCTATATCCTGGATACATAAGTTAAAAGAAAAGATTAACTGACAAATATTTCTGACACCTTGCCGTCTTGACAGATGATATTTTGTTACATTATGATTTTAAAAAAGCTATAATAACGACGAGTAAGCTTCAAATGAAAACCTTAAACATCCCAATGACTCTTTGAGTTGTTCAAATAGATGGAAATCACTTTAGGAAAGATCTGGCGAGTACGCAAGATGTGATCCACCCGATGGTTTCAGCCATTGCATGGGCTGTATGGGGTTGAGCGAAGTGTGTGCAAGAATCGCCAAGGCCAGTGCGGCCTTTGGCAGACTGTACAAGAATGTGTGGGACAGAAATGGAATAAGCCTGCAAACACAGCTGAAAGTCTACAAAGCAGTTGTATAACCCACACTGCTATACGCTTGTGAAACCTTGACTGTTTACCAGCGACATGCTAGGAAATTAAACAACTTTAACACGGTCTGCCTTAGGAAGCTATTGAAGATTAAATGGCAAGACAAGATCCCAGACACTGAAGTCCTAGAAAGAGCTTCCATGCCCAGTATCCACACTCTGCTAACGAAGAATAAGATTCGCTGGACTGGTCACTTGACTCGCATGCCAGATCACAGGCTCCCTAAACGAATTATTTACGGCGAGCTGCGTTGTGGTAAACGCTCCCAAGGCGGTCAGAGGAAATGCTTTAAAGACACTCTGAAGATCTCACTAAAAGCTTTTGGAATTCATCACGACAAATGCGAGGCTGCTGCCAAAGACCGAAATTCGTGGCGTACATCATTACACAAGGGTACAGTCACTTGTGAAGCAAACAGAACTACAAGAGCTGTGAAAAAAAGGCTGGAAAGAAAAACCAATGCAGGAGATCCTCCTCCTGGAACGTCAAGCATTCTTTGCCCACATTGTCAAAGAACATTTCGAGCCAAAATAGGCAATCATCCTAGAACTCACGGCTCCATACTTTCAACCCCACTGGATGAAACGAATGGCCACCATCATTCTTGATGGACAAACAACATGGGGTTGAGCATTGTCATGTTGCAAAATAACACCCTTACTCAGAAGATCACGTCGTTTGGATTTGACTGCGGGTAGAAAATTCCTACTCCATTCATACACTCGCAGGACTGATAGGCTTGCATCAGTACACTAAGCATGCATCAGCATAATGGGCCTTCATTCGCCGATGAATTTCTACAGGTTTCACCCCCTCACTGATTTAAAAAAAAAAACTGATAACAGAACCCTGCTCCTCTTTGATGCATGTCAAAAGAGGGGCGGCCATATTTAAACTGTCATATTACGTCACCGTTTTAGTCTGCACCATGATGTCACATGCTTAACACTCTTTACATCATTAACAACAATAAATACAGGCTACAGGACAATGGCATGGTTATTGTAATGTCTATCACACTTTTAACGTTTTCGTTTGAAGCTCTCCCGTACAACTCATGGCGATAGCAAATGTGATTTGATCAGTCAAATTCCCGCGGTAATTGTTTGTCCACAATGGATGCATGTGAACAATAATGCATGGGTTTGGGTGGGGGTGGGGGAGTGGGGGGGGGGGCTCTCCATTGCGAAGTGAATAAGCCACCTGTCTTGCGCTCTGAAGGCGTGAGTTCAGTTTTCGAACACTGTTATTCGGTTCACAAACGCATTTATTCCAAGCAGACCCCCGGGGAATGCAGCACTGCGGAAAGAGACCGAGCCAAATTGGATAAAAACACAGTGTAACGAATTCGTCCCTCTTGCCTTTAAACACCCCCTCCTTTTTTAAAGTCCAACAATTGTTTATAACACTTTCAAAAGCTTCCAAAATGTCTCCATTCGTTATCCCCAACTCTGAGTTATTTAGCCGACGGTTTACACTGAAAATGGAACCTCTAATAAAAGCTCTAAAGTGACCATCTTAACCAACGTCTGACTACCCAAGCCGAACTACCACAGTCTGTAACACATTCCATGGCACTATAATTGAACAAACAAGCTGATCACGGTGCGTTTCTGCTTCGTCTGATTGGGATTGAGTTCTTGGGCGAAACAGTTAATCTCGAACGGTAACCCATCAATGAGGGAACTATTGATTTTAAACCATCCTAGTATTTTGCTCAAATTTAGGGAAGTTAGAAGAAATTAAACGTAGCACCTGTTCTTAAACATCCAGTGTGTTGATGCCGATGTAATCGGTTCAACCCTCATACCGGTCGGTTGGACTAAAATGTTGACCTGTCGTCCTTGACTTGGGGACGTTAATTACAAGTACCTCTGAAGTCGCGTGCTGGTGGGGAACACTGTTAATAGGGAAAGCTAATCGACATGTGTAATTCAGCCCAGCACTACTAGAAGTAGTGTGTATGGATTACGCTTGAGTTCAAAACAAGCAAGCCCAAAAGAAAAAAAAACAACAAAAAAAACAAAACAGTAGCACCAAGCTAAGAATAGTTAAAGTTAATAAGTCAGTACGATTATGTGAATAAGAAACCCGGAGAACAACTAACACATGTAGTAATTAACTCCAAACATTCATTAACCGGTGTTTGTGTATAATAGAGAGACTAAATATTATGGCATAATCATCACCAGCCGGTCTGACTGGACAAAGGGTTAACGACATTGTCCGTAATCTCGTATATCCACATGGGGAAAACAGCAGCTGCGAGAATCGGCAGCGGTTTGCGCCTCGCTGGTAACTTACGGGGGTATGTGAGCCGTCGCCCAGAAAGAAATGGCAAACTACTGAACGTAAAACTTGCCTAGTACATCAACAGCAGACGAAAAAATACTGGTGTTGACTGCAAATTCTTCTAAGGGATCTTAACCCAAAAGGCCAAAAGAAATATAGGATGGGCTAAAAACATACGTAGAAGAGAATCAGAGATAGAAATGAAGAATATGGGGAGGACATAGATATAATGGCATGAGTTAGCTAAAGACAGGACGACACTGAGTGGCGATATGGATGACTGCCCAAGTTGATGAACAAGCGCGAACGAGAGAGAGAGAGAGAGAGAGAGAGAGAGAGAGAGAGAGAGAGAGAGAGAGAGAGAGAGAGAGAGAGAGAGAGGCAGCGACAGAGAGAGAAGGAGAGAGATAAAAAATAGAGAGTATTGCATACATTATCTTAAATAGCAGTAGTTCTTATGACATTTATCTATTGTCATTAATGATATTACCCACGGATTGTGTGAAGCTCGAGTGTTAATTCTTGTCGCTCACGAGAACGTCATGTCGTCGTCAGCATGTCAATATCTGTGACCGGGGAACACGCGAAGCCAAATCATTAACAGGAAACAACATCACGGATAAGGGGAAGCCGTGGCTGAGAAGTTACGGTCTCCGACTCAGGCTCAGAAGGTACCGGTTCGATCCCTGCATTGTGTTTGGAACCTTTCCAAATACATTGGTATCCAATGATAACATCCCCATCCCTTGGACATGAAATGGGCAACCTAACCCTCTCGGATACGGGCCAAATACAAGAATCCCTGTGTACAAGTTCCACAAGAAATAAAATACATCACCAATCCCTATACATATAATCGCAAATTATTCGAACACAATCTCAGTACGGACGACCTTCCCCCTTAGTAATAATAATAATAATAATAATAATAATTAATAATAATAATAATAATAATAAAACCCTGGTATAAACAGCCAGTCTCCTTTTGGAATAGACCAGTATATTCCACATAACTAATAACAATTGTCACACCATTCATTAATATTACTTAGTGGTGTAGTATTGATTTTTTGTATTTTCCGCATGCCTTTATAATGCATATCTTTTATATTGTTGTTGTTCTCAGTTAGCCTTGAATGATGTGTGGGTGAAATAATGTATGAAAGAGAGTGATACAAGAGCAGAATGTTAGACGGACCTATGTGCCAAATTCTTAACTCTTTGAAAATAAAGTTTGTTCGTTCGTTCGTTCGTTCGTTCGTTCGTTCGTTCGTTCGTTCGTTCGTTGTACACCTTAAAAGTTTCACGGTAGTTGGAAATCGCAAGGAGAAGGGCGTAAGGCCTTGGTCCGGGCAAAAAAAGGTATTAACATTAAAACCTACCCACAGGTTGATAGAACATCCATTTCCTAGGATGGAGTATATCCAGAGAGCGCAAACCTTACATAAATGCATGCTGAAATCACGTCCTGAAGTGCTTAACTAGTTGTGAGAAACTCCTTCCCTCAAAATAGGGATGAAGAAAAAAAAAAAATTCACTGTCATTGACTGGTATGTGTAGAAGACAGGGAGAGGAAGTAAATCAGAGAACACTAGAACAACAATGAAACCTATTACTCCGTCATTATAATCAAGTCTGTACTTCAATTGCGATCAAGTAGCTACATCCTTTGGGGTGTTTTTAAGTTTTGAAATCTTTCCACTAACATTTGTAATAAAATTTCTACATCTACCCACTGCCAATTATAATAAAGTTTCTACCTCTATCCACTTCTCTGTCAACTGAAATAAAGTTTCTACCTCTATCCACTTCTCTGTCAACTGAAATAACGTTTCTACTTCTTGCCACTAATATTTGTAATACAATTTCTACTTCTATTCATTGCCAATTGTAATACAATTTCTACTTCTATTCAGTAATATTTGTAATAACGTTTCAACTTTCATCCACTAATATATAATAAAAGGGGAACTGAGTGGTCTCGAGGTAAGGTGTCCGCCTCGAGAGCTGGGGGTCCCGGGTTCAGGCCTCGGTGAGGACCGGGATATTTTCAAGTGGACTTCTAGTAACAAAACCTCCCTGGTCTCTGGGTAGTGAGATCGGACGCCCGTGTGCATTTTTGCGCACGTAAAAATTCCTTTGGCAGTTGGAAATCGAAAAAGAGTAGTCTAAAGGCGCTGCCCGGGCAAAATTTCGAGTAAAAAAATCTACCCAAGGTATTTCAAGATCCTCGCCGGCGCTACGGAGTTTGTGCACTGTGCTGATTTTCTCCTGACTCAGGCTTGTGTTAGGAGTAGGACGGAGCACTTATGGGTTATACCCGTGTGCCGTGATGTTGATCAGTCGACTAAACTAAACTAAATTAAAATATCTGTAATAAAGTTTCTATTCTGCCCACTAATATTTGTAATAAAGTTTCTACTGATATCCACTAATATTTGTAATAACATTTCTGCTTTTAACCAGCGACAATTTGTAATAAAGTTTCCACTTCTAACCATTATCATTTCTATTCTAGCTGTAACTCGCATGAAACTGTTCTCAAACTGTGATTTAAACAAAATCATTCACCAGCTCTCATCATAAATCACGACCCCTATTCTTACAGCTTGAAAAGCTGCACTTGTGTATAAGTTCTGGATTATATAAATAAGTGAGTTCCCTATGCAAATTGTAACTGCCAGGTCTATTAAAGTCTCTCCAACCATCTTGATTAGGACTCCAGGGATATGCTCACCACCCAATTCCTTTACTTTGTTTAGTGTGTGTATTGCAGATTCTATTTCTGTTTCTGGAGAATTGTGGCTACATCTTGTCTCTCTGTGCGTTTATAGATGATGAATTGTTTGTTACTGGCTGATTTATTCTTAAGAAGCATTTATTCCTGTCATAAATTGCATGTTTTAGAGAACATTCTCTTACAATTATATGTATTTATTTTTGTGTTGTTATAGACTTTTACGTGTGCATTTCACAGGGGCCGACTCTTGATAAGGTAATAAATTTGTCTCCGAGTATAACAGTTTATTTAAGTTAACTAAAGTTATTAAACTTCCTCTGTGCTGAAGAGGAGCGGCTGGCCGTGTGGCTTGAACGCCAGACTCTCATTCGGGAGATCCGGGTTCGATCCGTCGGTAAGGTGTTGGATGTTTTTCTGTCGGGGGCAAAAAGAAAATCCTAACCTGCACAGTTCGCGGCGACTGCACTAGCCAGGCGGCCTTAATTCCTCAGGCTCAAAGACCCCTCTGCCATACACCGCAAGGTACTATATTGGCAGTAAATGTCAGTTTTTTGACAGTTTATGACAGTCTGTGCTGACGCTGGGGTAGTGGATTAATTCCACATGTAGGTCCGCTTGGACATGATTTCCAACATTCAGACTTCATATTTATGTTTGTCTTCTACAAGATATTTTCTTTCTATCACACGTGGCTGTATTATTGCTATTTCAATCTGTATTTCCTGTTTTTTTAAGAAGCTTTCAAATTTACATTAATTTTTATTATTGCAGGATTGTGTTCTGAGTTTAAATAAGCTCCTGGATATGTGTTGCTCGCGTGACACTTTTTCTTAATTTCGCTGAGATCATTATAAAATCTATCTGGTTTCTGCTTTATCCAGGGCTTTTCCATATTTGACTGACTGGCACCTTGCCGCCTTGACATACGATAGTTTGTAAAATGGCGTTATAACCATCCATAACACAAAGCCTGGACTGAATTTAAAGACCATGTTTTCCCCATACAGCTTGATCCCTCTCTCGACCTGTCTAGTTTACTCCAGAGGAAAGGTAACACCAATACTTCTGGAACAAAACAAGCTGCAGAAGCTGCCGGATCAGCAAAACAATACTCTAACTGTCCGCCCGTCGGTCCCCCCTTGACCAATTGCCGACCAAGGCTTAGGGCCTGGTCTGCCCCGTCATGACATTTAGTCTTTGGGTTGCATTTCCTCGCACTAGGGTAAGGCCTCCATATATAGTCTTAGATTTTGTTTAATATAAGGTATTACAAAGGACACAAAAATGCTTTTCACAGTCGAGTTGACATGGGATCCATTTAGCGCAGTGGCTATCACTCTGTCAGCCCGGTGGTCCTATGTTCGAATCCCTATTGAGACGGGTTTTCAAAATTTGGTATGGGTTGCCAGGTTGGCCAAGCCTAAAACCTAAAACGGACACCAGGACATGCACAGGGAAATTAACGTGGCCGACATGGTACTAACCACGTCATCCCACGATCGCCTATTGGTCTATACCAGGGGTCACCAAACTACGGCCCGCGGGCCGGATCTGGCCCGCGACGTCATTTCATCCGGTCCGCCGTCGGTACTCGAACTTGCTGGATATAACTATGAAACACGAGACGTTGTGATACAATTTAAATGTAAATATTATGTTTAGAATAATAGGAGATCTTCACACGTGCGGAGACCTCCTGGCTGCACTATGTTGTTTATTTAGGTGGCCCTATTTATAAATTTTGCGAACCTTATTATGAGATATATTCTATTACCAAATGAAGCCGCCTGCCGCGACTCTACAAGAGTATGGAGTAGCATATCCCTTGATACCCTGGTAAAAAATGCATAGGATGCTGGGATGTTGTGTTGGCGTGCCTATAACAGCCCAGTAAAGACATGTTCCCGCCTCTTTGGCATTGGGAACATATTAGGCCGAAGAGATGCTGATGTCTAATTTTCAGCAGAGGGTTTGAACTTAAACCCCCGAATCACTACCAAGTAGATGGGCGAACATGCCCCAGGCACGGCCGAGCGTAGCCAGTTTTTCCAGACCGCAGTTGAGAGGGTAGACAGGCCCTGTGAAGATCCAAAAGATCCAAGAGGATCTTGATTGTGGATTGACGATTATCTGCTGTGGGGTGAGTTTTGAACGAACCTTCATAGTTTAAATAAGAATATAGGAATATAATAGCTATGCCTGTGCCTGAGAACAATAATGGAGGGATATATGCTTGGGAAGAGAGGAAGAGGAAGGCCAAATAGAAGATGGGTGCAGGATGTGGCGGATGATCTCCAGATGGATGTATCTGAAGCGGGAAATTTTGCTTATGATCGAGAGGTTTTCCGGAAGGTTATGGGAGCTAGGTTCTGCAAAGGACATCCTACTGAATGAATGATCTTTGTTCCATCTTGTTGTCTGATAATTGCTGGTGTTGTGTAGCAGGCTACAGTTACAGTGTTGGATGATTATCC
Source organism: Cepaea hortensis (assembly GCA_963921405.1). Taxonomy (NCBI): domain Eukaryota; kingdom Metazoa; phylum Mollusca; class Gastropoda; order Stylommatophora; family Helicidae; genus Cepaea; species Cepaea hortensis. The sequence goes on from OY992886.1 coordinate 80,247,914, forward strand.
GTGCTGTGATGAGGATCACTGGTACCGTGTTGGATGACTACCCATGCTGTGATGGAAGATCACTGGTACTGTGTTGGATGACTACCCAAGCTGTGATGGAATATCAATGGTACTGTGTAGGATGATCATGTGTATGTTTATTCATGGGGATGCCTATTTTGTCATTGCATCTAATCATGAATTTTATATAATAGGGCATTGGCATTATTAATCAGATGTTGTTGTATCTTTATAATTACATTATTCTGATTCCCTGTACACTGATCTGAATTTCTTCTGATATCTCTAAATCGTTGTTTTTTCTTGATAGCCGTAGAGATAGAATGAGATTCTCTTTGTCTTCTTATTCCTCTCTTTTTCGACGGCCCTTTAGCAGTCGGCTTTGTGCTATTATCTCTATCATCTCTGTGCGGTTACACAAAGGTACCTATAAACTGTATATGTACCTTTGATGAGCTGTAGCTTCACCAGTGACCCCTAGTCCTCTGCTTTTCTTGTGTTTCAATAGGATTTTAATTATGTTTCTAATGTAATGTCTTTTTAATTTTCAGATCCCGTGTACTTCACTCTTAATTATGGCTAGTAGGAAAAGAAAAGTGGACGCCGAGTGCGGAGTAAAGTACTTCTTTGTGGAAACGAAGGACCAGAAAACCAGCTGCGTAATATGCAGCGAAAGTGTTGCCGTTTTGAAAGAGTACAATCTTCGGCGTCACTACGAAACAAAACATCCATCAACATATTAAAAGTTTTCTGGAAAATTACGCTCTGGGAAATATGAGACCATTAAACGTGGTTTTGAAATGTGGACGCCGAGTGCGGAGTAAAGTACTTCTTTGTGGAAACGAAGGACCAGAAAACCAGCTGCGTAATATGCAGCGAAAGTGTTGCCGTTTTGAAAGAGTACAATCTTCGGCGTCACTACGAAACAAAACATCCATCAACATATTAAAAGTTTTCTGGAAAATTACGCTCTGGGAAATATGAGAACATTAAACGTGGTTTTGAAACTTCACGAGAAAATTTGCTGAAAATGAATCTGTCACTCGTACAAGTTACAAAACAGTGCATAAGATGGCAGAACGAGGAAAACCGTTTACTGATGGCAACGTCATTAAAGAGTGTGTGTGATCGAAGCAGCAAATGACTTGTGTCCCGAGAAAGCCGATTTGTTTGGAACTATCAGCCTTTCGGCAAGTTCAGTTGTGCGGAGAACAGAGGAACTTGGAGAGAACATAGTGCTACAGATACGCTAGAAAGCTAGGAACTTGTAGTATTCTCTGGCGCTGGATGAGTCTATTGATCTCTCGAGTACGTCACAACTTCTCGTGTTCATTTGTGGTGTCAATTTGGATTTTCAGATAACGGAAGAGTTGACGTCCGTTTGCAGCATGCATGGAACAACAAGTGGGAAAGTCATTTTCGTGGAAGTGCAAAAAAATTTCCAAGACTATAACCTTCGGTGGAATCAGCTTCGAGTTGATGAGGAAAAAAACAACATGACTGGAGTGAGGAAGGGACTGTTGGGGCAGATCAGGACTCATTGGAAGATTTGCAAATTCCGGGCGCTCTGTTCATACACTGCATCGTACATCAGCAAGTACTCTATGGAAAAGATTTAGATATTTCTTGTGTACTGAAACCAGAAGTTTCTGCTGTGAACTTCAATCGGGAACATGCACTCATTCACCGTCAGTTCTAGGCTTTTCTTGAAGAAATTGATTCTGAATTTTGTGACTTGCCTTATCACATATCAGTCAGGTGGCTCAGCTGCGGTAAAGTCCTGCTTCGTTTTTACAAGCTCCGAAACGAAATAAATGTTTTCCTCACTGAAAAAGATAAAGCTGATTCACAGCTGTCAGATCCTACCTGGCTGTCAAAGTTGTCTATTTTGGTCGATATGAATGAACTGAACTTGAAACTTCAGGGAAAGGATTACCTCGTCTGTGATCTCTACAGAACCATCAAAGGATTTCGAAGAAATCTGTCATTGTTGGAAGCACAACTGGAAGGAGAAAACCTTTCTCATTTTCACTGTTTCAATGAGTTTGGAGAGATATTCAGATCTTGACAGATTTGAGAGTGACATCCTTCTGTTCCAGAATCCGTTTGATTGTAACCTTAATGGTGTGCCAGTTGAATTACAATTGGAGCACATTTAGAAGGAAGTACCGCTGCTTACCTGATGTTGAGTTTCCGAAACTTAAGAAATTTGCCGCTGGTATGACATCATTGTTTGGAACAACATATGTCTGTGAGCTAACATTTTCAAAAAGGAAGTCTGTGAAGTCACCACATCGAATGAGATTGACTGATGAACATTTGAAAGCAATTCTCTTGATTGGATGCAGCAGCAATTCCAAACCAAACATTGATGGTATTTTGAAAGCCACACGTCAGTTTCACAAAACTCACAATCCTCTTTTGCTGCTTAGTTTGTGAGATTCGGATATGTGCACAATATGTCTGATGTAACTATCTTGTTGCTATCGTCGCCTTCTTTGATAACTTTGCTTAGTAAATAAATATAAATATGTTGGTTGTCTTTGTTTGTTTGTTTGTTTGTTTGTTTGTTTGTGTGCATTGCACGATCTTTCCATGATTAACTTAGTTTTTCGTCTTTTTTCCCATAGCTTTCGTTCTAGCTTGTAATTATTGTTAAAGTTAGTTGCATATCCTTTACAGGACGTTTTCAGTCAACACCAGCATTGTTTGCTGTTGTTGATGTCTTGGCAAGTTTATGTTCAGTAGTTTACCATTGCTTTTCGAACGACCGGCACCCATAACATAGCGTAAAAACCAGCGCAACATTGTCTGCTGCCAAATCGCTCGCAGTTGTATTTCGAACGTGGGTATACGGGATTACGAACCGCGTCCGTAAGACCTTCGCCACAGAGCCCGGCGCAAGTATTGTACAGAATGAGTATCCGGCCCGCGCTCGTCATTTTGTCAGTTATCGGCCCGCCGTGAAAAAAGTTTGGTGAACCCTGTTCTAAGGCATTGATCATTTCTACTGTGATGTTATCATTGTTATCTGTAGCCGGGGTCTTGCCGGTTTTCATATGGTTAAGAGCATTCTGAACTTCCATCTTTAAAATTGCTGGTCCTTCATTATTATTCCCATGATCATATTGTTCTTCTCTTGTATCATCATAAAGGTCTTTCACATAATCTGACCATTCATTCATTCATTCATTCAGTAGCATGTCCTTTGCAGAACCTCGCTCCCATAACAACCTTCCGGAAAACTTCTCGAACATAAGCAAGATGTCCCGCGTCTGATACACCCATCTGGAGATCATCCGCCACATCCTGCACCCATCTTCTCTTTGGCCTTCCTCTTCCTCTCTTCCCAGGCATATACCCTTCCATTATTGTTCTCTCCAAACTGTCGTGACGTTTCAAGTCACCAAAATACTTCAATTTTCTATGTTTTATCGTCTTTAATAGCCATCCCTCCTCAATATTCAACTCTTGAAGTATGGATGTATTTGTTCTTTTCTTTACCCAAGATATTCTTAGAACTCGTCTATAACATTTATATTCAAAGGCATGTATGCGCTGTTCAGCTTGTTTAGTAAGTGTCCATGTCTCACAGGCGTATGTTGCAATGGGAAAGATGCATGCTCTTAAAAATCTAATTTTTGTAGTTCTATCTGTTCCACTGCATAATTTATTCAGCTGTTTTAGTCTTTGAAGAGCAATTGATAGTCGCCGTTTAATTTCTTTCATTGTGTCACCGTTGTTGGTAATCAATGAACCAAGATATTCAAAATTTTCCACTACCGCCAATTTTTCCCCATTAATGTATATTTCTTTCTCCATAGTAGTTTTACCACAAGTCAGGTCTTAGTCAGATATGACTGAGCTACCGTATAACAGTAGACGGTACTACCTGGTTTCTGTTAGCGCCGAACGTTGGGCGGCGCTTACCAAACCCGACACCCCACATTGTGCCAACGGCTTCGGGCGGAAGAGCGCAATTGGGAGGGTACAAGCCTTACCCTGGTGCGAGGAAATGCAAGCTAAAGACAAAATTGTCATGGCAGGGCAGACCAGGCCCTAAGCCTTTGTTGGCGACTGGTCTAGGATCGAAGCTCCGACAGGCGGACAGTTACAGCATTGCTTTGCTGATCCGGCAGCTTCTGCAGCTTGTCATGTTCCAGATGTAGGGGTGTTACCTTTCCTCTGGAGTGAACTAGACAGGCCGAGAGAGGGATCATGCTGCATGGGCAACACATGATCTCTATATTTTAGCCCAGGCTTTGTGCTATGGAGAGGCAATAACTCCATCCCTTGTCTTGTCACAAGGTGCACATGGGGTACCATCAATCTTTATTGACGACGCCGAACTAGAGATAGTAGACCATTTTACATATCTAGGATCAGTGGTAAATAGCAAATTATCCCTAGATCAGGAAATCAACATCCGGATTGGTAAGGCAGCAACAACAATGAACAGGTTAAGAAAAAGAGTCTGGGAGAACAGGAAGCTTACTGCCAAAACAAAAGTCCTTGTCTATCAAGCCTGTGTCCTTAGTACTCTTCTCTATGGCAGTGAAACCTGGACAACTTACTCACACCAAGAGAACAATTTAAACAGCTTTCATATGCGGTGTCTGCGAAGAATTCTTGGTATTAAGTGGCAAGACAAAATCACAAATACTGAAGTATTGGAAAGATCAGGTTGTGTGACAGTTTATTCCATGCTCAGTCTTCGTAGACTTAGATGGATAGGACATCTTAGGAGGATGGATGATGGTAGAATACCAAAGGATATCTTTTTTGGTGAACTACAGATGGGTAAGAGATCTCAGGGTCGGCCTCTACTACGATACAAAGACGTGTGTAAGCGGGACATGATTGATACAGGCATTGATAATGCACATTGGGAGCAAGTCGCCGCTGAACGTGTTGCATGGAGGGCAAACATCAGAAATGGAATAAAGTCAAAGGAGAAAATTATTGCAGAAAAGTCACACACCAAGCGTTTGAGACGTAAGATGGTGCATGATGGTGGAAATGACCACGTGTTCACATGCACCCACTGTGAACGGACATTTACAGCGCAAATTGGCCTTATCAGTCACACTCGCTACCGCCATAGTTAAAAGTTATTATGCCTTTTTAAAGCACAAACTATCGTCTGTCAAGACGGCAAGGTGCCAATGATGAGTAGTTTTACCTGTATGCATTATCTTTGTTTTTGCTATGTTAAGATATAAGTTGTGATTTTCACTATTCAATTGGGTTGAAGCTATTAGGTTTTCTATGCCATTCTGTGTTGTGGATAGTAATACTGTATCTATCTCAATCAATCTTATGCCTCGCCATCTATTCTAACTGCTGCTTGTTGGTCTAGATAGAACATTTTTATTAGTTGTACTACATGTGATGGAAAGCCCATATTCCTCATGATTTCCCAAAGTTTCTGATGTTGTACACAGTCAAATGCTTTTGAATAATCCACAAAACATGAGAATAGGTTTACATTAAATTCTCTGCACTTCTCTATTATTAAACGCATGTTGAATATGTGATCTCTTGTTTCTCTTCCTTGTCTAAATCCAGCTTGAACTACGTTAATCTCTTCTTCCATTTTCTTACAAAGTCTTCCCATTATGTCTTTTAGTAGAATTTTACTTGCATGACTGATCAGGGCAACAGTTCTATAGTTGATGCATAATTTCAGGTTGCCCTTTTTTGGTATTGGAATGAAGATAGTTCTCTTCCAATCTTTTGGCCATATACCATATTTCCACATCGTTGTACATAATGCATGATATATGTGTATGCTTTCTTCTCCTCCGGCTTTAATTAGTTCAGCTGGTATCTCATCACATCCAGGTGATTTACCATTCTTCAGGTTCTTTATAGCCCAAGAAATTTCATCTAATGAGGGTTCAGGTTCTGTCTCTGCTGCCATTGGCTCATGTACCTCATTCATATCCTCACTGTCACTCATATCATACATTCCACTGCAGTACTCCTGCCATCTTTCTAGAATTTGTCTAGATTCTGTTAAGGTATTTCCTATCTTTTCACAGATAACATTCAATTGAGGTTGAACATTTCTTGTCAATAACTTCATTTCTTTGAACCACGCATGTAAAATCTGATATTTTTCTATTATGATTTTGCCATCTTTGATTTTTAGGAAACCCGTTGATGTGTGTGTTCTTTTGTTAGTTGTCCCCCCCCCCCCCCCCCCCCCTCGCGTTTCCATCCTGTTTCACGATATTGCGGTCAACACCAGCATCTTTCAGCTGTACGTTGATTCCTAGGCTAGATTACGCTCATCAGCACGCCACGACTTTCTGACCGACCGGCACCATACTCCCATAAGTCACTAGCGCGACTCGAACCACTTCTAATTCTCGTGCGTTCACATCAACCACGAGAGTATTCGGGGTTACGGAGAAAGCTGCTAATTGTTAGAAATGTCATTAATTCTTTTGTGCATTAATTTGGTATTCCGGGTGTTTTGTTGGTGTTCAATTTCCTTGCAATTTTCCTCATGTCATGTTTCTTTTGCCTCTTTGCATAGCTTTTAATTTTCCTATGATTCTCTTCATATGTTTCCTTGTTATTTCTTCTTACTTCCATGAGTTTTAAGATGTCTTCCGTCATCCATTTCTTGCGTCCTATTATCTTTATTTTTGGGATGGATTTTTCTGCAGCTTGGTTGACTGATTTCTTTAACATTTACCATTGGTTACTGACGTCTTGAAATAATATTTCCATATCGGACAATGCATCGAATCTGTTTTTTACCTCTACGTTTAATTTATCTTTTATTTCCCCACTCTTCAGTGCTTGTAGATCAAATTTTGTGTTTCTTGGTGAATATTTGACGTTCTTTAATTTTAAATGTAAATTGCTTAAGATTAATCTATGGTCGCTGTAGCAGTTTGCGCTTGGTATAGTTTTTGCCACTTTTAAGATATTTCGAAATCTTCTGTTGATGAGGATGTAATCAATCTGATTTCTAATCTTATGATCAATACTCCTCCATGTCCATAATCTCCCCGGGTGCTGTTGAAACCAGGTGTTTCCAATAATCAAATCTTGTTCTTTTGCCCACTGTACTAGTCTGCAACCTCTTTCACTCTGTTCCCCTAGTCCATACTTGCCCACTATGCATCCGTCCTGTTGATTTCCAACTTAGGCAATCAAGTCACCCATTATGATAGTTACTTCAGAATTCTTGCATTTCTTGAAGGCTTTCTCTAAATCACTATAAAATTCATCGATGCTGTCATCACTACTGTCTGCTGTTGGTGCATAAACTTGTATGACGTTAACATCAAAAGGTCTTCCACTCAACTTCACCAGTAACACTCTGTCTGATACAGTCCAATATCCTTTGATCGATTTTGCTCTCTCTGTATCCATTATAATTGCGACTCCTCACTGGTGTCAGAATAGATTATTCTATATTCCTCAGATGTCATAGTCCTGTCCATCTGGTCTCACGTACGCCTAAAAGGTTAATATTTAATCTTCTCATTTCATTCTTAATGTTATCAAATTTCCAATCCCCACTCATAGTTCTTACATTCCAAGTTCCTACTTTCAATGTTGATATTCTTTTGCACTCAGTCTCCTTATGACGGTCTGTAGTCACCTGGTGCACATGACTACCCCTACCGGGCGAGGCTGCTCCTTTGGAGCACCCATTTACGCCGTTTCTCTGATTATCGATAAGACTGCAGTACATGATATTCCTGGCATCTGTGAAGAAGGTAGTTTGCCATTGCTTTCCTTCCTAGCAGTGACCATACTGGTCGATGACCGTAGCCAATGTCTCCCAAAAAAGAGATCCTCTGCCTTCCGTCGTGAAGCTGGAGACCATAACCTGCAACTATCTGTCGGCTGCTCTTCAACTTCATCCACCACCTGCACCCATGGCTTCACGTAACCCTGATCGGGAGCTAAACGGGTACTCCACCTTGCCCACCTAGGCTAGCAGAGGGAAGGAGGCACCCATCAAAGCATTACTATCATGTTATTATGATATTTTAAATATTCTCAAAGCAAACGTAATTGCACCAGCATTTGGGAGAGAGAGAGAGAGAGAGAGAGAGAGAGAGAGAGAGAGAGAGAGAGAGCGCGCTATTTGTTCAAATTGAATGAAATTTACAAACATAAATGACATTTCCTCTAAACATATTTATCAACATAAACCCCATAGACTTCCAAGATCTTTCGCCGTTAATGTGAGTAAATTTTCTTTAAATTGTGGGTGGCCTTAAGAGGCCAGTAAAAAAATGTTGTTTCCCCACAGAGGGGAAATGTGAGGTATAAAACAGTTGTTATCATTAAAAGTACAGTTTTAAGAATTAAATATAAACGTAAAATTGAAAAAGTTGATAATAAAATGTAAGTAATAAGAGATTAAACAAGTGTTGTATAAATACTTTAAAAGCTTTCTTCTCACGATTGCAAGAATTAACTGCGGTATTAACTGTTTTATTTATCAAATAAAAATGAAAGATTATGATATTAGTTAGTGGTATTATAGCTAGGTATACCATTTTCTTTTTCAAGTTCTAGTAACCTCCCTTGTAACAATATTAGATGTTTATGTCCCCCTACCAAGTACAGACTGTTACTGCAACCATAGATTAATCTTAGGCAATTTACATATAAACTTAAAGAAAGTCAAATATACAAATAGAAACGCAAAATATGATCTACAGACACTGAAGAGTGAGGAGATAAAAGATAAATTCAACGTAGATGTAAAGAACAGATTCGATGCATTGTCCGATATGGCAATGCAATATTATTTCAAGACGTCAGTGACCAATTGAAAATATAAAAGAAATCAGTCAAGAAGCTGCACTAACAACAATGATAATCCCAAAAATAAAGATAATAGGGCGCAAGAAATGGATGATGGAAGACATCTTAAAACTCATGGAAATAAGAAGAAATAACAAAAATAACAAGGAAATACACGAAGAGATTCACAGGAAAATTAATAAGAGACTGCTATGCAAAGGGGCAAAAGAAACATGGCCTGAGGAAAATTGCAAGGAAATTAAAAACCAAAACAACACCCAGAATATCAAATTAATGCACACAAGAATTAATGACATCACTAACAAAAGATCACACACATCAACAGGTTGCCTAAAACCAAAGATGGCAAAATCATAATAGAAAAAGATCAGATTTTATATGTGAGGTCAGATTATGTGAAAGTCCTTTATGATGATACAAGACAAGAACAATATGATCATCAGAATAATAATGAAGGACCATCAATTTTGTTCGTCGGGTTGTTTTTCTGTTAGATATCTAGCATTTCCTAGGAGCCGTCTCCCTGGCGAAGGTTTTAACGATTTTCTCCGTAATCCCGTATATCCACGTGTAAGGAAACAGCTGCGCGAGATTCGGTAGGGAATCGGGTCGCGTTGGTTACTTACAGGGGTATCTGAGATTGTCGCTCAGTAAGCAATGCAAAATACTGTGCGTAATCTTGCAAAGACATCAACAACAGCGGTAAAATGCTGTTGTTGACAGCGATGTAAATAGGATATGCGAAAAAAAAAAAATATTTCCGCAGAATGCTTGAACATAAGTGTAGTGATCAGTCATGGCATTACTATCATGTTATAGGACGTTTGCAGGACGTTTTGAGTCAACACCAACATTGTTTGCTGTTGTTGATGTCTTGGCAAGTTTATGTTTAGTAGTTTACTATTGCTTTTCGAACGACCGGCACCCATAACATAGCGTAAAAACCAGCGCAACGTTGTCTGCTGCCAAATCGCTCGCAGTTGTATTTCGAACGTGGGTATACGGGATTACGAACCGCGTCCGTAAGGCCTTCGCCACGGAGACAGGCGCAAGTATTGTACAGAATGAGTATCCGGCCCGCGCTCGTCATTTTGTCAGTTATCCGGCCCGCCGTGAAAAAAGTTTGGTGACCCCTGGTCTATACAAATAAGGGGCTGTGACCATATACGGAATATCTCAAGGCATGTAACGATAGGTTCTTTACTGTGTTTATTATTATTTTTTTAACTTTACCATATACTCGGTGTGTCTCAAAACTCGAAACAGGTGTAGTTAGTTGTTGGTCGTCAGATTAAACTCCGTGCACTTCGAACCAGTCAACGATAATGCTAGGATCCGTCTCTCAGTATTGCAGCAGCCGACAACGCCATTTCTGTTTTGGGGTTATTTTTCTTGCACAGCGCTCTTGTCTGGATTTCTTCCCTTCGATGATGTTATGTTCTTGCGGTCTGGTGATGGTTACAGACTTGCAGTCGTCACTTGATTCGTTTAATCGACCGACCTCTTTGACAGCATTCACTATATTAGCCTGGTCCATTGCTAGCCCGCTTCCCACAACAGCCCGGCTCGCAAACCTACCAGCTTGTTCATGTACTCTTATACACGTACGGCTAGCACATATAATTAACCTGGTTTTTGTCAGGCTTCACCTCCTCAGAAACTCCACCCACTATATTCGAACTCAGCCCATCTCTATCTTCCTGAGCATACTCATGGAGTCAATGCAGAAAATATGGCTGGGTGAAAGTCTGTGAAGAAAGAGAGAGTGGGTATGTATGAATAAGTATACTTGTGTTAGTGCGTTTGTGAGCGTGAGTGAGTATATGTGTATGCGAGCGAGTGTGTATTTGTGTGTTATTGAGTGGGCGCATAACTGTGAGAGTTGTATAAATGATGTAAGTATGTATGTATGTGTTTATGTATGTGCGTGTCTATGTGTGTGTGGCTGCCTTACTGTCTCATAACACGGTAATATGCATTGTTTATATTAACAACTTTCATTTGACGTCTTTTTTCCCTATGTGAATGTAACTTGCAAATATAGTTAATTGATGTCCGAAAGATGAGTGATCGGAAGGGCCTAATGTAAGACGGGCCTGCGTTACGAATGTGTAACCATCTGATAATAAAGTTCGTTCATTCGTTCGTTCTGTGTCTCCAGTCAGGCTGTAGCTTTAGCTACAGCCATAACCTTCATTGTCAGACGCTTTGTTGTCAAGTCGGAAGCACCACAGTCTTCCTGCACACTTCTCCCTCCAACATAAGCCGCACAGACCAATGCGCTCTTCGCGCGTTTAACAACAGACCCAGCAGGGTACACGACCACCCCATCCTCAGAAGAATTCTTAAACATAAAGGTTTGAACCTTTGCGCCGAAAATTGCATGGTTTTTTATCTGCATATCCGATCCAACTTGATGCATATCGACAAGGATGTACCGCATTCTATTGGCACTTGTGGAAAAGGTGCCACTACTTCACTTACTTGAAT
>OY992886.1:80264208-80331708 GCA_963921405.1 Cepaea hortensis
TGTGTGTGTGTATGTGTGTGTGTGTGTGTGTGTGTGTATGTGTGTGTGTGTGTAATCGCGCGTGAGTGAATGTATATGTGTATAGATGCGATTGAGTATGCTCTTGTGTATGTATTTGTATGGGTGTCTGTATGTGTGTATGCAGCAAGCTTGCGTGTATTTTCGTAGTACACACACACACACACACACACACGCGCGCGCGCACACACATACACGCGCGCGCGCACACACATGGCTTTCTGTTGTATGTGTGCAGTACGTGTCTATGTATCTGTGTATGGAGTCTTTATACGTACACAACTGTTTGGCTTTCTACATGCTATTTATGCTGTCTATGTACGTAGCTATCTGTTTGACTTTCTACATGCCACTTGCAATTTCAATGTTCTCTGTACGTGGAGAACTGTTTACAATGTCACCAATTTAATTAAAATCAAACTCGTAATCCACAAGAAATAAGTCTGTAAGGTTAACTACTTGTAGGTTTGTAAGGTTAACTAATTTTAAGTATGTTAGCGTAACTAATTGTAGGTTTGTTATGTTAACTACCTGTAAGTTTGTTAAGTTAACTACTTGTAAGTTTGTTAGGTTAACTACTTGTAAGTTTATTAGGTTAACTATTTGTAAGTTTATTAGGTTAAATACTTGTAAGTTTGTTAGGTTAACTACTTGTAAGTTTATTAGGTTAACTATTTGTAAGTTTATTAGGTTAACTACTTGTAAGTTAGTTAGGTTAACTACTTGTAAGTTTGTTAGGTTAACCGTTGTAGGGTTGTTAGGTTAACTACTTGTAAGTTTGTTAGGTTAACTACTTGTAAGTTTTTTAGATTAACCGGTGTAGGTTTGTTAGGTTAACTACTTGTAGGTTTGTTAGGTTAACTAATTGTAAGTTTATTAGGTTACCGTTTTAGGTGTATTAGGTTAACTACTTGTAGATTTGTTAGGTTAATTAATTGTAAGTTTGTTAGGTTAACTAATCGTAAGTTTGTTAGGTTAACTATTTGTAGATTTGTTAGGTTAACTATTTGAAAGTTTGTTAGGTTAACTACTTGTAGGTTTGTTAAGTTAACTACATGCAAGTTTGTTAGTTTAACTACTTGTAGGTTTGTTAGGTTAACTACTTGTAGGTTTGTTAGGTTAACTAATTGTAGGTTTGTTAGGTTAACTACTTGTATGTTTGTTAAGTTAACTACTTATAGGTTTGTTAGGTTAACTACTTGAAAGTTTGTTAGATTATTTAATTGAAAGATGTTTAGGTTCGCTACTTGTAGGTTTGTTAGGCTAACTGCTTGCTTGAATGTTTGTTAGGTTAACTGCTTGCTTGAAAGTTTGTTAAGTTATGCCAGGATCTGACTGGGACTATCTGCATGAGGCTACTATCGATAAACTTTTGTAGCCATCCTTCTCGTGTCTAACAGGGGATGATTTATTCTTCTCTTCTTCTCCAGTCAGCACCCTGGTCATCTCGCAGCACATAAGTATATCATGGTTACGCGATCATACGTCATAAACCTCACCCACTCGAACTCCACTAACTCGAACAAGAGTGAACACAAAGACTATTATAAGTTTCCTACATATAATCTACACAATCACATGTCACATTATCAAATATACAATCACTTATTCGACAGTCACATCACAGTACACTACATCATGATCTAAAAGCGTGGCTCAATGTAGAGCCATAACGCTGTATACTTTTCACCATGTCCACACAGGACGATGGATCAACGCAGACTGCCTTGGCCCGAGCTCACTTCCTGTCACCTGGGAAGTGAGCTCTAGCGTTTTCACGTTGTGTGGAAAGCCCCTGCTTTCCACGTTCTCGTGGTCACTTCTGAACACAGTCGTAACCTTTACTCTCTGAATTAGGTTATAACTGAACCATGCCATGACGTCGTCAGGCTCATGGCAGTTAACTATTTGATAGTTTGTTAGGTTAACTGCTTGTAGGTTTGTTAGGTTAACTACTTGTAAGTTTGATAGGTAAATGTTTGTAAGTTTGTTAGCTTAACCTCTTGTAGGTTTATTAGGTTAACCGCTTGTACGTGTGTTAGGTTAACCTCTTGTGCGTTTGTTAGGTTAACTTCTTACACTAACATTGTTAGATACATTACCTAGGTTAACAATCGGACCACAGTTGTTCCTGCTTAGTACCACACTAGGGTTAGAATTACATTGTAAGAAGACAGAGTCTGTCTCTAATAAGAAAGAAATACTGCAATGCAAAATACAGGTAAATGGGAATATTCTTAAACAAGTGAATAGGTACAAATATCTCAGGAAAGTCATAACATCTCAACGGAGGTACTCTGAAGAGATTAGAACAAGATAGCCAGGGCAAAGATAGAATTTTGCAAAATGTAAAACACACTGACTAAAACAGATGTCAATTGCACAGAGAAAACGAGTGTTGAAGTGCTATATATAATTTATATTTTTGAATGGATGTAAAACGAAGATGATTAGCAGGCAAGCTGAAAAACATCTAATAGCAGTGGGAATCTGGTTTCTGAGGAAAATGCAAAGTATACCATGGACAGATAGAAAAACCAATGAGCAAGTCTTACAAGAGGCAAATTAAAACCGTAAACTCATTAGACAAATTAGACCTAATCAAATTTTTTGGCGGGCACGTTATGAGAAGAAATAAACTAGAGAACTTGGTGACAACTGGTAATATTGAGGGGAAAAGAACAAAGGGAAGGCAGAGAAGTAAATATCTGGATGGCTTGACCACATAGCATGGTTGGAACAAGAACATAGAGCTGATCCCCGACTTTGATGATCGTGTGAGATGGCGAAACATGACCGCCGACGCTTACCGGCATGGTGCATAATGATGATGGCCATACTAATAACGTTAGAAATAAATCCACATTTATTGACCGTGAAGTAAAGGAACGAAGTAGAAGTTAGAGGATACTCTAGACAATATATCATATTCTCATCTCATCTCATCATGTTCCTCCTGTACCTTGCGGTGTCGAGGTGAAATATAAACATCGTGAGAGTGCCCGATTATGGGCTTCATATATCGATATTCCCATGGACTCTGCTATTCCCTCCGTCCAACGTTTACCTGGTCAGCCTCTTCCTCTGTTTCCATCTGGTCTGTACATCATTGCTTGTTGTGGTATGCTGTTGACAGGTAACCTACTTGACTGGCCAAACCATTTGACTTGCTGCTTTCTAATAAAATCTAGTGCTGCTTTAACCCCCACTTTAGTCCTGATTTCTTCATTTCTGATCTTATCTCTTCTTGATACGTTGAGTATTCTTCTCAGGAACCTCATTTCTGTTGTGATTTTTCTTTTCTCTTTTTCTGTCATTGTCCAGGTTTGGCATTGGTAGCATAGAGTTGGTAGGAAGATTGTTTTGTAAAGTGCTTTCTTAGTAGTTATTGTTACATGTTTGTTCTTTAGTATTGGTGCCATTTGTCCAATGAGTTGATTTGCCTTATTGCACCTATTTTCGATCTCGTCTTCTGATCTGCCATTTGATGATATTATACTTTCTAGGTACTTGAAACTCTTTACTTGTTTCAAGGGATGTTCGTTTAGGTGAATTGTTGTTGTTTGTTCTTCTTTAGTTATAGTCATTACTTCTGTTTAACTTGTGCTTATTTTCATGTTATGTTCCCAACACATTTCGATTAGACTATTCATGTGGTCTTGTAATTCAGCTTCTGATTTTGCTATTAGTGCTTGGTCGTCCGCAAACAGGAGTTCTCTAATGGTTAGATTTGCAGATGGTTCTTCTTCTGTGTTCTCGTCATGCGGTATTCTTGCTGTCTCTGCTTGTCTGGTTTCTTTACATATGTTGTATATATATGTTATGAACAAGAGAGGGGACAGAATACAACCTTGTCGTACTCCAGATCTTATGGTGAAGGGTTCTGAGTGTCTTCCAGTTGCTCTCACTATGCATTCACTGTTGTTGTATAAACTTCTACATAAGTTTGGTGGATGTGTACTCACTCCATATTGTTTAAGGATTTCTCACAGCTTGTTTCTATTTACTCTATCGAATGCCTTTTCTTGGTCGACAAAGGCTAAGTAGAGTGTTTCATTGAATTCATTTGATGTTTCTATAAGTTGTCTAAGAGCAAAAATGGCATCTGTGCATCCTTTGTTTTTCCTAAATCCAAGTTGTGTTTCACTTAGCTGGGGTGCTAAAGTAGTTCGTAATCTTTTTTCAAGAATTTTGCAAAATATGTTCCCAGTATGACTCAACAGTGAAATGCCTCTGTATTGTGTGCAGTCTCTTTTACTGTCTTTGTTTTTCCAAATTGAGATAATTATGGCGTTTCCCCAGTCTCGTGGTGTCTATTGTTCTACCCAAACATGGTTGAATAGTCTATGTAGCGAATCTGTTCCTACTTCTCTTGCTGCTTTAATTAGTTCATTTGGTATTTCATCCTGTCCCGGTGATTTGTTCAACGGGGCTAATCTGATGGCTTCTATAATTTCTTCTTTTAGTATTTCTGGTTCTAGTTCTTCGGTGACATCTGTGTAGGTCTCTTGAATTCCTCTGACATCTGATGGGATGTTGAGAAGTTGTTCGAAAAACTGCTTCCATCTTATTAGGATTTGATTTTGTTCACTTATTGGTTCTCCATATTCGCTGTTAATTATTTCAGTTGGGTCAAAGGGTTCTCCTCTGGTTCGCATTGCACTTATCTTTTTGTAGAAGTCTCTAGTTGCCTCCTTGTAGTTTTTATTTAGGGTTTCTCCATACTCTTCCCAGTCTTTTTGTTTTTCCCTCTTTACTATTCTATATTCTACTCGCATGTTTGCTCGCTATTCCATATATATATATATATATATATATATATATATATATATATATATATATATATATATATATATATATATATATATATCATATCATATCATATACCATATTGAAAGCCATATATAGTGGCCAAACTGGGATGTAATCCTGACCCCTCCAAATGACGACCACGCTCGGGTGAAGGAATACGCGTACTTCGCTCTTTTGAAGGCGACATATTTAAATACAGAAGCCGCCACTTTAGCTTTCAACTTATCAGAGGGTAGGAAGGAAAGTTATGCACCATAATTATTATCTCTTTAACCGTTAATAACATATACAGGAAATTTAGTCACAATGTTCGTACACATATGCAGCAAATATTTCTACTTCTTAACATAATCCCCATCACCTCTAACGGCTTTACACCATCTTGAAACAAGAACATGTATCCCAGTTCTGTACCACATTTTGTTCTGTTCTCGTAGCCATTTCTTCACTGGATTAATCACTCCCTCGTTGTCTTGAAACTTTGTCCCACGGATAGCATTCTTAAGGGGACCGAAAACATGGAAATCAGACTGTGCCAGGTCTGGACTGAAAGGTGGATGGGGCAGTGTGTTCCAACATGATCCGGCAGCTGGCTGTGGCAGGACGTCCATTTTTTTTTTAAAATTCGCATTTATTTTACAGGACATTGCTGTCAACATCAGCATCTTTCAGCTGATTGTTGATTTTTTGGCAAGATTACGCTCAGTAGTTTGCCATTGCTTTCTGAGAGGCCGGCTCAGTTATCCCGCAAGTCACCTACTCGTGGAGAACCGCTTCCAATTCTCGCGCGCTGCGTTATCCTGCGTGGATAAACGGGATTACGAAGAATGTCGTGTAACCCCTCGGCCAGAGAGACCGGCCAGGACGTCCATAGCGCGGCTTATCAGCCAGCTCTACATCTCCACTTGCAGAAACCAAAACTCCGCCCAGCGACTAACTGTGCTTCTATCGGCTGCAAAAGTGTCATAAACAGCACACAAACGTTTGTGAATGTTAACATTTTCTTTCTCTGCGATCAAAAACTATATAACAATCCTCTGCGTGTAACGTACATCATTAATATTTGCAATTTCAAGGGTTTTGTGTCAGAATTGGTTTACAGAGGTGCAACCTGGTATACACCTTTAAGAGATTGTAAACTAAATTTAGTGCAAATTTAATGCGTCTGTCTTTATTATTAGCTGAGATAGTTGCTTGCTTGCTTGCTTGTGTTCGTTGGCTTGAGCTCCAACGCAAAGTCCTGTATGTCGGATGAAGACAACCTGTTGTCCAGCATCAGTGTGATGTCATACAGGACCTGAGTTTTGCGTGAGTATCCGTTGTCCCATGTCTGGCTTATTGGTGTGCAGACTGGTGGTTCCTCGCCGTACAGGCAGACACTCTCCGACTTCGGAGGAATCGGCAATCCTATTGACTTCAGCCAGGACCCCGAAGGGACCTGTTGCCCAGGACGCTCGACGAGGACGCGTCAACAGGTCTTGGCCAGTATATAACCCGGCCCTGGTGCCTTGGAAACACCTCTGCGTCCCAGCTGAGATAGTAATTGTGGTGCATGACTTTCTGACCTACCCTCGTACATCGTCTAGCGTGTTCTGTAATCTCTAATATGTTCCTTTACTTCTATGGGTGCCGATCAATACCCGTGAATATATTTCTCGCGCTTATTCAATGGCCTCAAGAATTCGCCAAGAATTGATTTTTCTGTTTAACAGGCTAATAATATGTCTCCCACCTTATTACGCTCTGACTGTGCTTACTAATTTCCAATACATTTTTACGTTAAGCCTCTTACAAATCAAACTTCCGTCTTGTTAGTTTCTCTCTAGAGTAAAATCTAATTCTGAACAGATTGTAATGACGCCGGTAATAGGAGAGGTAAAGACATCAATTAGCTAAAATAGAGAACAGGATACATACATTTGGATGGCAAGGTTACTGAGCTGGGATTGAAAATGAAGACAAAAATATTCTAGGCTTATATATGATGGCAGTGGATCGTGCTCCAATTTATGTGTTTACTTAGAAGGAAGTACGGACATAAGAGTATTATATATTTATTTTAGGTTGTTGAGCTCTACCGAGTTTATATTATTTTAAATTTGCGTAATTTGAGCGACTCAGCTGTTGTAGTGTGTGAGAGTGGTGTATGTACTTTAACATGAGTGTTGACATGGAAGGTATTATACTCCTCGTCTTTATTAGTAATCCATGCTGTCTTTATTACACGGGGATATTTGATTTATATGCTTGCTTGCTTGCTTGCTTGCTTGCTTGTGTTCGCTGGCTGTAAACTTCAGCGCGAAGTCCTGTATGCCGGATGAAGAAATCCTGTTGTCCAACATCAGTGTGATGTCATACAGGACCCGAGGTTTGCGTGAGTATCCGTTGTCCCATGTTTGGCTTATTGGTGTGCAGACTGGTGGTTCCTCGCCGTGCAGGCAGACACTCTCCGACTTCGGAGGAATCAGATGCACGTTTAAAGAGAAAGAGACAAACCGTGTTGTACTTTTATGTGCAACACTGCATAGTAATTATCCTTGATGTGCCATCTTCGTTGCGTTATTTCTATGAGTGTCGTTATACCTGCAAATATATTTCTCGTGCTAATTAAATAGCATGAAGAGTTTGCAAGGAATTGATTCATATGGACCAGAGGCACTTATATTACGAACATTCCCAATGATTTAGTATACCACTCATTATTTCTAACTGGATGCTAAGAAAGACAGGGTTGCTCCATTACTACTCACTATTATAATCTCAAATATATGCATCCAAAGTATCATTCATCTGATTTCTGTTACACCATGACCCGTTTACATTTTCAGAAACTCACAGCTGGGTCTACAATCACTATGTGTTCCTCCTAAGTTCACGCATCTTCTGTTATCTACTTTCTTCCCCCTGTTCCATTCTATTATTCCCACGTCTTTTGCCTCTCCCATTTTGTAGTGTCATTTCCTTTTTGTTGTTTGCTGATGAAAGCTTGTCGCTTCAACGTCCTTTATTCTCCGCAATTGTAATTTTGTTAAGTTGAAATGCATTTCATGTTTTCCAAATGTTTACTTGTCCATAGATTTATCGCAGTTAAACCTCTTTCTATTACGACTGTGTTGTTGTGACGTAAGCGTATTTATGACTATAAATTGTATGTAAAAGAACCGTACTTCTTAGCTTAGACATCTAGAACAAACCGAATTAAACTGATCCCATCGTGTGTTGTAATTAGTGATATTTACTTCAAAAGATCGATCTTCGACAAATAACACTATAACATGTACACTCTGCAACACTGTCAAGACAATGATAGGGGCAGTGAATATGCCAGATAATGAGCAATTCCATTGTGATTATTCATCACCTGAGTACGTTACAAAGTATTACATTTGTCTGGACTCGTTATTTCTCTACAGGATTTACACATACGTAATTGTATTATTTCACATTACCAGATCATGCTAGTAGTATAGTAACGTGGTAAGCCGCCGGTTTTGAGGTGGAAATCGATTTCCACCTCAAAGGGCGATAACTCCGGGTTTTTTTTAATTTCCACCGCAAAGGGCGATAACTGTTTTTTTAAAAAAAAGTCAAGGGCGATAACTCGTTTTTTAAAATAGGTGTGGTCAGAGTAGGTGTGGTCAAGTGACTCATCTGAGTAGGTGTGGTGGTCCGAGTAGGTGTGGTCATGTGACCCCTTAAATTGTAGGTACTATAACAACATAAAAAATACACCATTAAAATAACAAGTGAATCAAGTAAGGTATATGTTTTTTTTTATTAAACCATGTATAGACAATACAATGCATATTAAATAAGTAATGGCATAGTCGAGATATTATCACTGTCAACCAACCCCTTAAATTGTAGGTACTATAACAACATAAAAAAATACAACAATAAAGAAAACAAACGAGTCAAGTAAGGTATATGTTTTTAATAAATCATGTATAGACACAGTTATAAATTGTTTTTCTTGGCGGCGTGTGGGAACCGGGTGAACTTTTTTTTGGCGGCGTGTGGGAACGGGTCTATTTTTTTTGACGGGTGTCTGTGAAAGTAATTAAGGTAAAAGTATTTTTAGTTGGTTGGTTCTGTAAAAGTACTGGAAAGAGAGGGTGTGAAGGGAAAGTTATTTTGGTTACGTAGGGTATATTAGTATGCGTGGTGTAGTGATGTATAAACTGCCAAGGGTGTGATGGGTCGTGGTTTCTACTCATGGGTTGGATATATGGTGGTGGCATAGACATCTCATAATGTATCTGTTCACTAGGCGTGGTGAGTAATGTATAAACTGTCAAGGGTGTGATGGGTCGTGGTTATACTCGACGAAGTAAGAGATGGTTACTATCATCTGAACAGTGTGATAGTAGTGAATGTAAAGGGTGGTATATTCACCGATTACAAAGGAAATCTTATAAAGTTATAATGGGTGTCATTTGATGGTAAGGGGTATTAGTGATCAAGTAGGAGTGATATAGGGGTGGTCATAAATGTAATAAGAGGTGTTCGCAGTTACACACTGGTCAACCAGTGGTCAAGCAATGGTCAAGTAGTCAAGTAAGGAAATTTTAGGGAAAAGTGATTGTAATGATATGGTGGTGATTAAAGAGTGGTAAATTAGTGGTCAAGCAGTGGTCAAGCAATGGTCAAGTGGTCAAGTGAAGAAATTTTAGGGGACAAGTGATTGTAAGGATATGGTGATGCTCAAAGAGTGGTAAATTAGTGGTCAAGCAGTGGTCAAGCGGTCAAGTAAGGAAAATTTTAGGGAAATTTTAGGGAAAAGTGATTGTAATGATATGGTGGTGATTAAAGAGTGGTAAATTAATAGTCAAGCAGTGGTCAAGCAATGGTCAAGTGGTCAAGTGAGAAAATTTTAGGGAAAAGTGATTGTAATGATATGGTGATGCTTAAAGAGTGGTAAATTAGTGGTCAAGCAGTGGTCAAGCAGTGGTCAAGCGGTCAAGTAAGGAAAATTTTAGGGAAATTTTAGGGAAAAGTGATTGTAATGATATGGTGGTGATTAAAGAGTGGTAAATTAATGGTCAAGCAGTGTTTAAGCAATGGTCAAGTGGTCAAGTGAGGAAATTTTAGGGAAAAGTGATTGTAATGATATGGTGATGCTTAAAGGGTGATAAATTAGTGGTCAAGTAGTGGTCATGTGGTGGTCAATTAGTGGTCAAGTGGTCGAGTGACCACTTAAAGTGTAGGGGAAAGTACTTGTAGTGAACCGGTGTTTGTTAACGTGATCGATGACGTGGTCAAGTAGTGGGCAAGTAGTGGTAAATTCCCAAGTGACTACTTAAATTGTCTGTGAAAGTAGGTATAGTGACATGGTGATGATCAAGAGGTGGTCAAGTGGTGTTTAAATAGTGGTCAAGTAGTGGTCAAGTAGTGGTCAAGTAGTCGAATGACCACTTAAATTGTAGGGTATGGTACGCGTAGTGAAACGGTGATGGTAAAATAAGTAATGACATGGTCAAATAGTGGTCAAGTAGTGGTCAAGTAGTGGTCAAATGGTCGAGTGATCACTTAAAATGTAGAGGAAAGTACGTGTACTGAAACGGTGTTGGTTAAAGTGATCGATGAGGTGGTCAAGTAATGGTCAAGTAATGGTCAAGTAGTGGTATAGTGGTCGAATGATCACTTAAATTGTAGGGTATGGTACGTGTAGTGACATGGTGATAGTTAAAGTGATCGATGACATGATCAAGACGTTAGGCCGGCTGCTAAGTTCAGAAAGTAGTGTCCTTAGTATTGGTAATTTCCCTGACAGGGCCGCCTCGAGCACTGATTTTGTATTGATCAATAGCACCTAGTGGTACAGTCGACACACATGGACAATAGTTACATCCGGTCAAAGATGGCGTCGCACCCTATCACACATGGGTAATTGCTACAACCAAACTACGTCTCATTCACTAAGACTGGTCAAATATGGCGACACATCCGGGCACAGGGGTAATGGGACATCTGAGACATGTGGTTAAGAGGGAAACTATAGAAAAAGGGTGTCCTATCAGTTGTCGAGTCAGGGAACCTAACGTATGATGATCACTATGTATAGGAGTGAATACACTGCATCATCAACACTGCATCCGAAGGGTAAAATTGTCACCCCCTTCTCTCTCTCTTTTCTATAACCGTGTAGTCCTAGTGTTATCCGGTTACACCAAAGGACATCCGGGCATCAACACAACAAACTGCCCCGATTCAACCTTAGGCAATGCACGTAACATGACAGGTCACATGTCCGCCGTCATAACCAGCGACGTTATCACGTATCAAATTAGACACCCACACTTTCATTTCCTTTCTATGTGGCCATAGTATCTTTACATCTTTCTCCAGAAAGCCATTTCCAAGACCAATATATGTTTTTTTTCAGTGTACCTGCTCAGTGCCACACTTCACAACCAGACAAAAGTACACCTTCTATGTACCACTTCAACCGTCAAATAAGAAAATATGTTAGACAAAATATTAAAATTATTGGTCAAATACAGAAATATCTCGTCCAAACTTATAAAAAGTACGAACATTTGTTAACCTATTGGGAAAAATATCAATCAAGTAGGAAAGTTTGTTAGTCAAATAGAAAAAAAAATATTGACCACGTAACGATATATCTTGTCCACACTTATGAAATGTAGGGAAATTTGTTAGTCAAATGAGAAAAAAAAAAGATTGACCAAGTAACGAAATACCCCACCAAACTTATGAAAAGTACGAAACTTTGTTAAGCAAGTATGAAAATGTATCGACCAAACAGAGAAATATATCACCCAAATTTATAAAAAGTAGGAACATATGTTAACCAAATGGAAAATATCTTGGCCAAATAGGAAACTTTGCTAACCAAATGTAAACAAACAAAAACAAATATTGATCAAGTAAAGAAATAACTCCTCCAAATTTATTAAAAGTACGAAACCTTGGTACCCAAATGAGACAAATGTAGGTCAAATACTGAAATATCTCGTCCAAACTTATGAAAGGTAGAAAATTGTCTTAACCAACTGGGGTAAATATTACTCAAACTAAGAAACATGTCGACCGAAGTAGGAAATTACGTGAACCAAAGTAATAAAATTGTTGGCCAAATACGAAAAAAGTATCGCTCAAACTTATAGATGTCTCGTTTAAACTTATAACATGTATGAAAAATTTGTTAGGTAAAGGTGAAAAAATATTGGCCAAGTAATGAAATAGCGCATCCTAACTTATAAAATGTACGAGTTAACCAAAGGCGAAAAGGCCAAAATACGAGATGTCTCGACCAAGCTTATAAAAATCTAGGAAAAAATATGACAACTAAAATATTGATCAAAAGGTATAAATCCAAACATTATAAAAATAACCAAATGTGAAAAATATCGTCCAAAGACAGAAATATTTCAACTAAATTTATAAATAAGGCAACAAAACTTGTGAAAATTTTTGGTCAAGTACAGAAATAGCTATGGAAAAAACTAAGTCCACAAAACTAAGAAAAGAAAAATGTAACTTCTGTAGTCAAATGTGTCTTGAAGTTTTATATGAAAAGACATTTCACAATACATAATCAGCACCACTTTCCTTGTTTTACGTTACCGAAGGCCTTCACCGTATCTGGTACAGAAACCCATATACATCACTCATCTCTCCACACTCTTGGTTTCTTTCTAATGCAAAGTGGTCACATCACCAAGAACTTCAAACCTCCATTGTACACGTGCTCCATTGAAACACCCATGACAGTTAACAACATGTATGGCCATGTAATCTGTGAGTCCATTGGGGATAGTTCATCCGAGTATTCGTCACCAAAGATCCATTTCCCATGGCTGACATCTTCAACTTGCTATACCACTCTTATTCTAATATACACTTTACATGAAATTTTCCAAATTTTGGGGTCTATTAAAGAATACGTAATGAGATACATAAAGACACCAAGAACATATCAGACAAAACAACTCACAAACCAGACTTAGAACTAAAACTTAAACCATATCAGATGAACCTCCCAACAAGTACTACTAGAACTCAAAACATAACGATATTAAGGAAACGCATACTAGTTTATTTCTGTTTATAACTGTTTTAATATGGCAGAGAGAAACATGGTAATTAGACTATATCTGCCTTCTTCACTGCTGTCGTTTGTTCGATGACTTTTCTTCTGTCCTTGTCCTTCAGGACTGGATTCAAAATTATTTTTGTTTCAAGTCTTGTACACGCCTTTCAAAATGCTCACGTTCTCTGATTACATGGTGCCAGTTACCATTGCGTTCTTCGGTGCCAACAGTATGCACTGTCAAGAAGTGAGGTTCTGGTGCAAAATTAACCTGTGGAGGTAAATAAAACACATTGAAACTTACAAGACGGCCACACATACTACTTCACTAAAGAAAAAACAGTAAAAAAAAAATCATGATGAGAAGTGGTAAAAGGCATAAAAAAAAAACAGACTGTCGACATTCTATTGGTCACGTCTTGAGAAAAGGTAAAGGTATAGTCACTGATGGTTTGTAGTATAGCGAGATGTATATAGAAAACATGTATAGCAGCTAGGTCTTCTGTATTAGACATGTTTACAAAAATACACATGTGAACTATGATCATTACTACCCATACACACCTTATTCGTTGATGACGAACACCTTCGGACACCGACAGTAGGATAGTTTTCGTGCCACAACACATTAATTTTCTTGAGAGACTCTGGGGCATGACTACTATCCAAAAGGTCAATATCTTCATCTGAAGACGAATCATCACCCCAAAGCAAAGGTTGTCTCTGATACATCTAAAGCTGGCTGGGTGCCACGAGTAGGTTTCTGGCAGAATAATTTTTTTTTTTCGATTGAATATTTTTATAAGTGTGGTTGAGATATTTCTTATTTTGGTCTTTTCATACTGGGTTAACTCCTACTTTTTATACATTTGACTGAAATATTTCTGTATTTGTCATAACTTCTTCTAAGACTTTGTTCATGTCTGGTAATGTAAGCTCTGTTCCATCAAGAAAAAATACAACGTCATGAACACAACCCACTAAAGAAAATTAACAAAAATCTTGGTTTCAATATTTATTCATCAAAACAGTTTAGTGATATATCGTAAGAAAGAATCAATGACATACATATTTTGGTGATTAAATATTAAACCAAGATTTTTGTTGATTTTCTTTAGTGGGTTGTGTTCATGACGTTGTATTTTTTCTTGATGGAACAGAGCTTACATTACCAGACATGAACAAAGTCTTAGAAGAAGTTATGACAAATACAGAAATATTTCAGTCAAATGTATAAAAAGTAGGAGTTAACCCAGTATGAAAAGACCAAAATAAGAAATATCTCAACCACATTTATAAAAATATTCAATCGAAAAAAAAAATTGTTCTGCCAGAAACCTACTCGTGGCACCCAGCCAGCTTTAGATGTATCAGAGACAACCTTTGCTTTGGGGTGATGATTCGTCTTCAGATGAAGATATTGACCTTTTGGATAGTAGTCATGCCCCAGAGTCTCTCAAGAAAATTAATGTGTTGTGGCACGAAAACTATCCTACTGTCGGTGTCCGAAGGTGTTCGTCATCAACGAATAAGGTGTGTATGGGTAGTAATGATCATAGTTCACATGTGTATTTTTGTAAACATGTCTAATACAGAAGACCTAGCTGCTATACATGTTTTCTATATACATCTCGCTATACTACAAACCATCAGTGACTATACCTTTACCTTTTCTCAAGACGTGACCAATAGAATGTCGACAGTCTGTTTTTTGATGCCTTTTACCACTTCTCATCATGATTTTTTTTTTTACTGTTTTTTCTATAGTGAAGTAGTATGTGTGGCCGCCTTGTAAGTTTCAATGTGTTTTATTTACCTCCACAGGTTAATTTTGCACCAGAACCTCACTTCTTGACAGTGCATACTGTTGGCACCGAAGAACGCAATGGTAACTGGCACCATGTAATCAGAGAACGTGAGCATTTTGAAAGGCGTGTACAAGACTTGAAAAAAAAATAATTTTGAATCCAGTCCTGAAGGACAAGGACAGAAGAAAAGTCATCGAACAAACGACAGCAGTGAAGAAGGCAGATATAGTCTAATTACCATGTTTCTCTCTGCCATATTAAAACAGTTATAAACAGAAATAAACTAGTATGCGTTTCCTTAATATCGTTATGTTTTGAGTTCTAGTAGTACTTGTTGGGAGGTTCATCTGATATGGTTTAAGTTTTAGTTCTAAGTCTGGTTTGTGAGTTGTTTTGTCTGATATGTTCTTGGTGTCTTTATGTATCTCATTACGTATTCTTTAATAGACCCCCAAATTTGGAAAATTTCATGTAAAGTGTATATTAGAATAAGATGTGGTATAGCGATGTTCGTCCATCATGAATGTCGTTGACCATTCATTGACGATGACCATTCATTGCACTACATCTTTGATTTGATGAGGAACGAATGACTTGCGCTTTGGTTTTGTATAGCGAGGAGGTGGTCGCGCAACACCCTCGTCCCCGCTCCCTCGTCTGTGTCCGTCTGGTTCCAGTGGCGAGCATGGCAAGACGACTGGAAGACGGACACAGATGCAGTGGACGTTAGGCTGCCACGGCCAGTTATCCCTGTTTATATCGGCCCTTCCGTCAATTCCTTTAATTTTCAGTTTTAAGACAAGCGTAGCGACAAGCAATGAGCGTATGATTACTTTTAGGATCAACACGATTTCCTTCACCGAAGACGGACTGACCGCCAGAGCAGACCACACACAAACATGAGGCGAGAAACTGCCCACAAAAGATGCTGCAAGTGGTATAGCAATGTGGTATAGCAAGTTGAAGATGTCAGCCATGGGAAATGGATCTTTGGTGACGAATACTCGGATGAACTATCCCCAATGGACTCATAGGTTACATGGCCATACATGTTGTTAACTGTCATTGGTGTTTCAATGGAGCACGTGTACAATGGAGGTTTGAAGTTCTTGGTGATGTGACCACTTTGTATTAGAAAGAAACCAAGAGTGTGGAGAGATGAGTGATGTATATGGGTTTCTGTACCAGATACGGTGAAGGCCTTCGGTAACGTAAAACAAGGAAAGTGGTGCTGATTATGTATTGTGAAATGTCTTTTCAGATAAAACTTCAAGACACATTTGACGACAGAAGTTACATTTTTCTTTTCTTAGTTTTGTGGACTTAGTCTTTTCCATAGCTATTTCTGTACTTGACCAACAATTTTCACAAGTTTTGTTGCCTTATTTATAAGTTTAGTTGAAATATTTCTGTCTTTGGACGATATTTTTCACATTTGGTTATTTTTATAATGTTTGGATTTATACCTTTTGATCAATATTTTAGTTGTCATATTTTTTCCTAGATTTTTAAAAGGTTGGTCGAGACATCTCGTATTTTGGCCTTTTCGCCTTTGGTTAACTCGTACATTTTATAAGTTCGGATGCGATATTTCATTACTTGGCCAATATTTTTTCACCTTTACCTAACTAATTTAGCATACATGTTATAAGTTTAAACGAGACATCCATAAGTTTGAGCGATACTTTTTCGTATTTGGCCAACAATTTTATTACTTTGGTTCACGTAATTTCCTACTTCGGTCGACATGTTTCTTAGTTTGAGTAATATTTACCCCAGTTGGTTAAGACAATTTTCTACCTTTCATAAGTTTGGACGAGATATTTCAGTATTTGACCTACATTTGTCTCATTTGGGTACCAAGGTTTCGTACTTTTAATAAATTTGGAGGAGTTATTTCTTTACTTGATCAATACTTGTTTTTGTTTGTTTACATTTGGTTAATAAAGTTTCCTATTTGGCCAAGATATTTTCCATTTGGTTAACATATGTTCCTACTTTTTATAAGTTTGGGTGATATATTTCTCTGTTTGGTCGATACATTTTCATACTTGCTTAACAAAGTTTCGTACTTTTCATAAGTTTGGTGGGGTATTTCGTTACTTGGTCAATCTTTTTTTTTTTCTCATTTGACTAACAAATTTCCCTACATTTCATAAGTGTGGACAAGATATATCGTTACGTGGTCAATATTTTTTCTATTTGATTAACAAACTTTCCTACTTGATTGATATTTTTCCTAATAGGTTAACAAATGTTCGTACTTTTTATAAGTTTGGACGAGATATTTCTGTATTTGACCAATAATTTTAATATTTTGTCTAACATATTTTCTTATTTGACGGTTGAAGTGGTACATAGAAGGTGTACTTTTGTCTGGTTGTGAAGTGTGGCACTGAGCAGGTACACTGAAAAAAAAACAACATATATTGGTCTTGGAAATGGCTTTCTGGAGAAAGATGTAAAGATACTATGGCCACATAGAAAGGAAATGAAAGTGTGGGTGTCTAATTTGATACGTGATAACGTCGCTGGTTATGACGGCGGACATGTGACCTGTCATGTTACGTGCATTGCCTAAGGTTGAATCGGGGCAGTTTGTTGTGTTGATGCCCGGATGTCCTTTGGTGTAACCGGATAACACTAGGACTACACGGTTATAGAAAAGAGAGAGAGAAGGGGGTGACAATTTTACCCTTCGGATGCAGTGTTGATGATGCAGTGTATTCACTCCTATACATAGTGATCATCATACGTTAGGTTCCCTGACTCGACAACTGATAGGACACTCTTTTTCTATAGTTTCCCTCTTAACCACATGTCTCAGATGTCCCATTACCCCTGTGCCCGGATGTGTCGCCATATTTGACCAGTCTTAGTGAATGAGACGTAGTTTGGTTGTAGCAATTACCCATGTGTGATAGGGTGCGACCGGATGTAACTATTGTCCATGTGTGTCGACTGTACCACTAGGTGCTATTGATCAATACAAAATCAGTGCTCGAGGCGGTCCTGTCAGGGAAATTACCAATACTAAGGACACTACTTTCTGAACTTAGCAGCCGGCCTAACGTCTTGATCATGTCATCGATCACTTTAACCATCACCATGTCACTGCACGTACCATACCCTACAATTTAAGTGATCATTCGACCACTATACCACTACTTGACCATTACTTGACCATTACTTGACCACCTCATCAATCACTTTAACCAACACCGTTTCAGTACACGTACTTTCCTCTACATTTTAAGTGATCACTCGACCATTTGACCACTACTTGACCACTACTTGACCACTATTTGACCATGTCATTACTTATTTTACCATCACCGTTTCACTACGCGTACCATACCCTACAATTTAAGTGGTCATTCGACTACTTGACCACTACTTGACCACTACTTGACCACTATTTAAACACCACTTGACCACCTCTTGATCATCACCATGTCACTATACCTACTTTCACAGACAATTTAAGTAGTCACTTGGGAATTTACCACTACTTGCCCACTACTTGACCACGTCATCGATCACTTTAACAAACACCGGTTCACTACAAGTACTTTCCCCTACACTTTAAGTGGTCACTCGACCACTTGACCACTAATTGACCACCACTTGACCACTACTTGACCACTAATTTATCACCCTTTAAGCATCACCATATCATTACAATCACTTTTCCCTAAAATTTCCTCACTTGACCACTTGACCATTGCTTGACCACTGCTTGACCATTAATTTACCACTCTTTAATCACCACCATATCATTACAATCACTTTTCCCTAAAATTTCCCTAAAATTTTCCTTACTTGACCGCTTGACCACTGCTTGACCACTGCTTGACCACTAATTTACCACTCTTTAAGCACCACCATATCATTACAATCACTTTTCCCTAAAATTTCCTCACTTGACCACTTGACCATTGCTTGACCACTGCTTGACTATTAATTTACCACTCTTTAATCACCACCATATCATTACAATCACTTTTCCCTAAAATGTCCCTAAAATTTTCCTTACTTGACCGCTTGACCACTGCTTGACCACTGCTTGACCACTAATTTACCACTCTTTGAGCATCACCATATCCTTACAATCACTTGTCCCCTAAAATTTCTTCACTTGACCACTTGACCATTGCTTGACCACTGCTTGACTATTAATTTACCACTCTTTAATCACCACCATATCATTACAATCACTTTTCCCTAAAATTTCCCTAAAATTTTCCTTACTTGACCGCTTGACCACTGCTTGACCACTAATTTACCACTCTTTGAGCATCACCATATCCTTACAATCACTTGTCCCCTAAAATTTCTTCACTTGACCACTTGACCATTGCTTGACCACTGCTTGACCACTAATTTACCACTCTTTAATCACCACCATATCATTACAATCACTTTTCCCTAAAATTTCCTTACTTGACTACTTGACCATTGCTTGACCACTGGTTGACCAGTGTGTAACTGCGAACACCTCTTATTACATTTATGACCACCCCTATATCACTCCTACTTGATCACTAATACCCCTTACCATCAAATGACACCCATTATAACTTTATAAGATTTC
Organism: Cepaea hortensis; assembly: GCA_963921405.1. NCBI lineage: Eukaryota > Metazoa > Mollusca > Gastropoda > Stylommatophora > Helicidae > Cepaea > Cepaea hortensis. The sequence goes on from OY992886.1 coordinate 80,283,497, forward strand.
CTTTGTAATCGGTGAATATACCACCCTTTACTTTCACTACTATCACACTGTTCAGATGATAGTAACCATCTCTTACTTCGTCGAGTATAACCACGACCCATCACACCCTTGACAGTTTATACATTACTCACCACGCCTAGTGAACAGATACATTATGAGATGTCTATGCCACCACCATATATCCAACCCATGAGTAGAAACCACGACCCATCACACCCTTGGCAGTTTATACATCACTACACCACGCATACTAATATACCCTACGTAACCAAAATAACTTTCCCTTCACACCCTCTCTTTCCAGTACTTTTACAGAACCAACCAACTAAAAATACTTTTACCTTAATTACTTTCACAGACACCCGTAAAAAAAAAATAGACCCGTTCCCACACGCCGCCAAAAAAAAGTTCACCCGGTTCCCACACGCTGCCAAGAAAAACAATTTATAACTGTGTCTATACATGATTTATTCAAAACATATACCTTACTTGACTCGTTTGTTTTCTTTATTGTTGTATTTTTTTTATGTTGTTATAGTACCTACAATTTAAGGGGTTGGTTGACAGTGATAATATCTCGACTATGCCATTACTTATTTAATATGCATTGTATTGTCTATACATGGTTTAATAAAAAAAACATATACCTTACTTGATTCACTTGTTATTTTAAATGGTGTATTTTTTATGTTGTTATAGTACCTACAATTTAAGGGGTCACATGACCACACCTACTCGGACCACCACACCTACTCAGATGAGTCACTTGACCACACCTACTCTGACCACACCTATTTTAAAAAACGAGTTATCGCCCTTGACTTTTAAAAAAAAACAGTTATCGCCCTTTGCGGTGGAAATTAAAAAACCCGGAGTTATCACCCTTTGAGGTGGAAATCGATTTCCACCTCAAAACCGGCGGCTTACCACGTTACTATACTACTCATGCTGCAATTGTAATCTCGCATTTCTGTTAAAGACCCTGGGCATGAAAATGTAAAAGGCCACGAGCTGTCTAAGGATATTGCCATTTCAGAGGGCTGTGATAAGAGCGAATTTCTGCAATTACTCCATGTTGGTAATCAAATACTGGCAGGACTGGGCGTATAACAAATATGAGACTTGTCGGGTTATAAATCGTTTGTCGATGGCGGCTATACATGTTTTCTATGGAATATCCTAAAAGTGATGTTAAGGAACTTGTCTGGATCTATGTGTTCTTCATTCATTCATTATTTGCCAAGCCATAATCGTGGGAAGTCATGTTCTGTCATCTCAGTCGATCATCAGAGTCGTGGATCAGCTCCGCCTTTCTGTATCGACCATGCCACGTGGCCAAACCATCCAGGTATTTAATTCTTTGTCTTTCCCTTGGTATGTTCCTTCGATCTTGCCAGTTGTCACCAAGTTCTCCATTTCATTTCGTCTCATAACATGCCCAAAAATGTTTGACTGTCTACATCTAATGTCTCTAATCAGTTTACGATCTTCATTTGTTTCTTGAAGGACTTGTTCATTGGTTTTTTATATGTCCATGGTATTCTTTGCATTTTCCTCAGAAACCACATTTCCACACCCATCAGATGTTTTTCAGCTTGTCTGCTCATTGTCCAAGCCTCACATCCATATAAAAGTACAGGTTCTATGCAGCACTTCAACGCTCTTTTTCTCGTTTCAATTGATGTCTTTTTATTGGTCAGTACGTTTTTCATCTTGCAAAAGGCTACCTTCGCCATGGTAATTCTTGTTTTAATCTCTTCAAGGCATCTCCCATAAGATGTTATGACTGTTCCGAGATAGTTGTACCGATTCACTTGCTTAAAAATATGCCCATTTACTTGTATATTACATTGTGTTGTTTCGTCCTTCCTAGTGACGACCATAATCTGTGTCTTCTTACAATTCAATTCTAACACCAGTTGTTCACTGTGTGCAACAACCGCATCTACTAAATTTTGCAGGTCCTGTTCATTGTCCGCAATCAAGACTGTATCATCTGCGTATCTAATGTTATTGATGTATCGTCCCCCAATGTTAATTCCGTCCATATCTTCTATATTTCTGAAAATATGTTCACTGTACAGGGAAAACAGATCTGGAGACATTATACATCCCTGTCTCACACCTCTCTTAATAATGATATTGACCTACTTCATTATCAATTCTTATGGCAGCTTGTTGTTTCCAATACATGCTTTTTACAAGTCTAAGGTCTTTTCCATGAAATTTTAGATCTTCAAGCATCCTTATCATGTCGACATGTCTCACTTTATCGAAAGCCTTTGTGTAGTCAATAAAGCAGAGGAATAGATCTTTGTTTACTTCTAGAGAACGTTCAATTACTGTTCTCAGTATATACACAGCATTTACTGTGCCCTTGCCTTCTACAAACCCACATTGTTCCTCTCTTATTTCAGGTTATATTTTCTTCCTAACTCTTTGCATGATAATTCTTAGCAAAATCTTCGTGATGTGACCAATTATACTAATTGTTCGATGTTGATCATATTCCAAGGCTCCTGATTTCTTCGGGATTGCAATAAATACAGAATTACATAATTCATGAGGTATATCTCCAGTATCATATATGGTATTCAGGAGTCTGGTAACTTTATCTATTACGTATTCTTCTAAAGCATTAATAATTTCTGTTGTGATGTTGTCTGAACCGGGGGTCTTGACCTATTTGTTCTGACAATTACTTAACTATAGTGATTTGATAAAGTTATTTGAAATGCACACGTCATTTGGACTTTGAAGATGGACAGAAGAGATCCTCACTATGCAGCATGTCTGTTTGATGGTCTCCCGCCTCAAACATTTTCATGCACAAGATGTCTGCAATGTACCGTGTAAATCTACGTGCTGGTCAACACCGGCCGCTTCTTCTGAAAACAAAGCCTTCCATGTATGTTCTTTCAAACCATTGTACCGTTTAATGTAACGAAATACTTCAGTTTATGAGACCTTATGTTGCTTATGAGCCAGCTTGATCGATGTTCAGATCTCGTTTCACCGGCTACTCTGACAACTGCTTGTTCGCCCAAATCCAACTACAAAGATTTGATAACGTGACCTCAAACTCTAACCTATCATTTTTCCCCCGCATATCCTTTATAGGACATTTGAAGTAAATACCAGTATTTTCCAGCTGCTGTTGATGTCTTGACAAGTTTTACTTTCATTTGTTTGCCATTGCTTTCTGAACGACCGGCTCACATACCCATGTAAGTGGCCAACACCGCGCGATCCGCTGCCGAATCTCGGGCAGCTGTGTTTCTTACGAGAGTATACGGGATTAAGAACAACGTCCTTAACTCCTTTGCCAGGGAGACCGGCCACGCTTCATTAGGACATTGAAGATGGTAAGAAAGGATATACATTTGGCAATAAATGACAGATTGATTCATAGCACATCTTATAATGATTATCCTCGTTTAATTTTACAGCGATGAGGGCAGACTACAACATCATATTAATAATTTGAATTCAACCTGCAGCAGATACAACATGAGTATAAACACAGACAAAACCGAAGTAATGCGAGTTTGCAGATCGCAGGGCCCATTAAGTATACAGATAAATATTACAACTCTGAAACAAGTTAAAGAATTCAAATATCTTGGAAGTATGATCACAGAAGATGGTAGATTGGACAGAGAAATCGAAATCAGATGTTAAAAAGTAGTGCACTTACATATCAACTATCACCCTTACTGAAACATCAAAATATACCCATGTCCGCAAAACGACAGATAATAAACAGCATATTCACACCAACCCTATGCTACCAATCTCAAACCTGGACTTTATCAAAATCACACTTTCGCAAAATCAACACCTGCGAGATGAGATGCCTGAGGAGAGCTGCCAACCTAACAATCCGAGACCGAGTAGGAAATGCTGTTATCTTGTTTTTAATTTAACAATTAACATTTTACTGAACCATTACAATAAATCACATCTTTCCCCGTTTTTGCCTGTATTTGTTGTTTTTGTTTTATTATTGTTGTGACTGGACATTCACGTGGTATTTGATTGTAGTCTTTATTAAAATCTGAGAACCGCGAAAAGCAGTGGCTAGCAAGCCTGCCTGCCGCCCCTGTCGTCGTGGGTTCAAATTCGAATCAAAGCGAATTTTAAAGACTGACCTGAGCTCCCAGGACTAACCAGCCTAACATGTGTACCAGAAAATGACTTGGGAAATAAAGGCAGTCGGCGTGATACTGTTATCTACTTTGAGTGCCGATTGATCTGAAAACAAAGGACTGGTACCATTGCCCAAGAAGCCTATGCCCCATGACCTGTAAAATGGGTCCTTACTTTTACCTACACTGTAAAATGGGTCCTTTTATTTACTTACACTGTAAAATACACTCTTCACTGTTACTTCGACAGTAAAATGGATCCTGTACTTTTACTTGTATTGTAAAATGGGTCCTTTAATTTATTTACATTATAAAATAGATTCTTTACTTTTACTTACACTATGAAATGGACGCTTACTTTTACTTCCACTGTAAAATGGATCCATTACTTTTACTTACACTATTAAACCTGTGATATCTTTATTAAACCTGCGATGTCTTTTGTTTAAAAAAAAATGATAACATCCGTTTAACCCAATGGTGATTATAATTGGGATTTTTGACAAAGGATATTATATCATTTTGTTTACGTCGTTTGAAAAATTCTGATTTTCTTTTACAGCATGCCATTTTCTTCCTAGGTGTCATATTTGTCATATTCCATATTTTGTACGTAATAAACTTGCAATTGCTGCAACCCTTCACTAACTGAAATTTACTAGTACTTTACGTTACGAGAGTCAGCGTCTGCGGCCCAGTGTGGTTAGTGATCGCAGTTTCACAATTCCCCGACATACTGGGTCGAGGGTTCGAAATCAGTCACAGGTGATTTGGAAGCAGGTCACTTGAGTTAATGTCGATTTTATGAGCGTTGGCCATTCAGAAAACAATGGTTGAACTAAATTGCTTCATAAATCACAAACAGCTAATAAATGCAGAGGTTGGTTGCAATGTTCTGTTAAACTACAACTTCCTTTAAAGCTTTGACCCAATGCAATTGTTTATTCTTCTTCCTCTTTTGTTTGTCTGTTAACTGCTGCCTAGATATCACCGTTCCTCAGTTCTAGCGGTATTACATTGTTAGTTACTATGTCATTCTTTACCTCTTTGTCCACTGAAGTTTAGATATTTGGTTGTCACTGGATCCCCACATATATATTTACATCTATCTGGCCTGCTACAGATGTTTACATTTCTTTGGGCTAGATCTGTTGGCAGAGAATGTGTTCAAGCGGTCAGCTTGTGTGGAGTATATCAAACATCATTTCTAGTTCCGTCACTACAGCAACCATTTCTGCTGGAACCCAGACTGAGGTCAGTCGGTTAATAATTTTTCCAATACAGCTCCCCTGTTCAACCCCATAAGCGAAGTTATATATAAGGCTCGTACCAGCCTCAAATTATTAATCCTGTGACAAGAATTGGTTGATAAATCGGCAATCGACGAGTTGTATGGTCAGTATGCCATAAGCTGTCTTCAACAACCCAGAAATATCATTTTTATTTTCGAGAATGGATCGACCCGGGAGCTCATTGAACCCGAGAAACTTCCCGCCTCCAGGAATATTTCAACGAAAGCTCACGGGCTAGCAGGCGAGTGCAGTATCACTGCGCTGCCGCCGCTATTAGGTATAATAATTAATCATCTGATGGCTGTGGACATGTGGTTTCTGAGGAGAATGCAAAGAACACCACGGACAGACAGTAAAACCAGCGACCAAGTCCTACAAGAAACAAATGAAAGTCGTAAACTGATTAGAAAAATCGCCATCCCACGTTGTAGGTCTAAATGCATGAAAGAATAGGTCACCAATCTTTCCCGGCTGGTGGCAGGCCACGAGCCCAGACATCTAACCCACGTCAGACCGTGCTCATGATATTACATTGGGACGACCTAATGCCGTGAAGTTGGAACCCGCGACCAACTAACGATAAGTAAAGTACAAGTAAAGAACCATTTACACGCCCTGTGGTGTATTGAGTATATAATGCAGGCCCGTACTTTTATAAACCAGTCTGCACCTCTGCGGGCGATTTGGCAGCCGACCGCCTTGCGTTGGTTTTTATAAAATGGTTTGAGTGCCGCTCGTTCAGAAAGCAATGGCACACTACTGAGCGTAAACTTGTAAAGAAATCACAAATAGCCAAAAATAAGCTGGGGTTGACTGCGATGTCCAGTAAAGGTTATGCAACTAATTGTTAACTTGATGGGTGATATGTTCGATATCACACCGGCTGCCTTGACTTCTCGGGACATTTCCTGGTGCTCACGTTAGTCGGAGTCAACCAGGGAGCCGAGGACAATTTGAAACAAAAATATATTCACCTCGTTGGCGATTCGAAGACATAACCCCCAGACCGGGGAGCAAGTATTCTTGCTACAGCGTTCCAAAGGCGCTGTGCTTGCAGTGACAGGCAGGCTCTGAAAATATTGGTTCTCAAGTCATCTACATATTTGTTCTCACCTCATCTAATTTCATCTAAATATTGGTTCTCAATTCATCTAATCTCATGTAAATATTGGTTCTCAATTAATCTAATCTCATATAAATATTGGTTCATATCTCATCTCATTTAAATGTTTGTTATCATCTCATTGCGTCTGATTCCTCTTGCACCTTGCGATATCGAGGTGAAGCATAAACAGCGGGACAAGCCCGTTTATGGGCTTCATATATCAAGATACCCATGGTTATTCCTCCTGTGTATCATTAACATGGTTGCCAAGACAAAAGCATTGTCTGGCAAGAATAAGACAGCGAGGAGTGCGAGGGGATCTGGCCGACGCTCAACGCTCAGAGGAAAGACTAGACGGACATATAATCAGATTGCTATTGGTACTATTGGTGTTGGAACTCTTCGCTGGCTGCTGAGGATGGGAACGGGGCGCTTATGGGAATGCCCCGAATGCTGTGATGTCGATTCCTAAATCAATCAATCAATCAATCAATCAATCAAAGCTCATAAACATTTTAAACATAGTGTCTAATGTGTAAGATGGCGCACATTAAAAGGGGCCCACTTTCTAATGGGCAAGCTGCCACCTAGGCCAGCCCGCCACTAGTGGGAGGTATAGAATGAACTATGTTTCTTTGATGTTATTTCTCAAATTCTGACACTGGAAACCAGACACTAATCCACGATGCTGCCAAAATATCGATGTTTCTCAACACCATGTTATGATGATTGATTTTCAGATGGGAAAACGCCAAAATGGCAATTTCCTGATTTTGGTAAACTGAGGCGGATAGGAAGTCTAGACTGCGTATTTACTCCTGCTCTCACTTCTGACACTCTGAAACATGGCCAAACAAGAGCCAGACTTGATAAGACAAGATAACACTTCTTGTACGTCATTTTCCACACAGAAATATTCATAGAATTGACATCGGTTCAAAGGTCAGGATTCTCATGTAAGTTGTACGTTTTATCCAAGAAATGCCCTTTTATCTAATAAAACCCCATGATTGTATTCTGTACGGAAGGTCATTTCTGGAATAAAAGACTTCTTAACTGATGTAAATGTCTACTTCTAGAGGTCGTATTAATGTCTGAGTTAGCGTAAATTAGACTGAATTGGTGTCGAATTCCATGCATATGTAAGCTATATATGATCATATCCTTCAGTTCACACTAGTTTACATGAGTTTTTCAACGCAGTGCACGAAATTTACATGCCTGTCATGATCCTAGTGGATGCATATCAAAATCCACATATGCTATAGATATTTTGTTATATATTGACACACTTGTATATTAACAATGATGTCTTGTTGTTTCCATTCCTTTATATTATATTTTGCATTTTTATTTTTCGTTTGGGTCTTATATTTTCCACTTTCTGCACTTGTTTCCAGTCCCATTCCCCCAACCCCCCGCTTCCAACCTCCTCGATTGTATGACCTCTGATTCGATTACTATTCCTTTGTGTTGTCTGTGTATTATTGTTTTGATTTTGGTGTCCCGTTGACGAAAAATCGGTGGAAACGTTGGCCTGCCTTTGTGTGTGTTTTTCCATTTGTCAAGTTTCTTAGTCACATCCTGTGTTTTAATTCTACAGCCTTTAACTTTCCTGAACAATTTACTGATACTCATGTTTATGAGGCTGAGTTGAACTCGGACCCTTGTGATCGATAAACAAATCTCCGTCTCAAAAGGAGAGGGGGTTGGGGTTGAACCAGGAAAACCCATCGATAGGCGAGAGTCCAAACCTTTCCGCTGCCATGCTTCAGTGATTTATTTTTTTTTTTTAAATGTTGCATACCCCTTACAGGACGTTGCAGTCAAGACCAGCATTTTTCAGCTGCTGTTGATGTACTAAGCAAGATTACTCTCAATAGTTTCAGTGATTACCTATGAATATATATTATTTCTTTGATGGCCCGTTTTTTCCGGAGCTGGCTGATAAAACATATACTTTCACAGAAGCCAGGATGAGATGATAAATATTAATCACTAGACAATCCTGCACACTTCCTCCTTCTTGTTTTTCCTCTGTTCTGTATCACTCAATGGAACATAAGTCATCAACGAACTCGATGCAAGTCATCTTATCCATTGCTTTCTCTTTCACATCCATCCATCTTCTCCTCATATTATTCATTTCTGTTTCTGATTCTCTTTTCTATATCTTTTAGGTTTCCCATTATGTCGTTGACCTTGTTGGTTATAGGGACTTTCTAGTTATAATGTTATCAGGTTTTCTCCACTTTTCCTTTCCCGCGCTAGAGTCTTGTCTTCACCTCTGGATTCCGTGCCGACCATTTAATGGATGTTTTTAGTGTAATAACTTTCGTTGTTGTTGTTTTATTTTTCTCGTTCGCTCGTTTTCAACTCGATCGTAGTCCACATAATGCTATTATTGCTAGTAGTTCCTGCTATTAATGAGTGACCTGTACTGAGTTTTGCCTGTGGGCTAGCTTTGCCTACTCCCAGTGTCCTCCGTCGTTAGGCGAACGAACTCCAACTTCTGATGTACTTGTTTTGTTTCGTTTCGCTCAAATTGAACTCAAGCGTAGTCCATTCACGTGCTATTACTGCTAGTGCACTGTACACATTTGTGTGTGTGTGTGTGTGTGTGTGTGTGTGTGTGTGTGTGTGGGTGGGTGGGTGTGTGTGTGTGTTTGGATTGGATTTCCCTATTACCAGTGTCCCTGAGGTACTTGTAAATTGTATCCTAATGTCAAGGACGAAATATCAACATTTAAGCCCAACTGACCGCCGAGCTTAACGAATTATCCTACTTGTCATCTTCAAACACGTCGACTTCCACACAGAGAAAGACTAATCACAATAATTACTAGTGTCAGTAAGTTATTTTAGTTGGGATTTCTCCGTGTTTCTGATCCACACACATGTACTGATGTAACGTTAAAAATGTTTATTCTCAGTTTGATACTAAGCTAGATTTCCCTAGATCTTCACACATTTCCTAGTACGAAGAGTTGAGTTGAGTTGAGTCAAAAACCGATATCACTGCACTCAGGACATTCCCATACGTGCTCAGTCGTTCCTAGTACTAAGAAAAATCCTCTGGCCTGGTTTAGTTTTATTTTAATATCTATATCTGTTCCCCATCGGTCCCTACATTGCTATCCAAGTAGGTGTATGCTTGCTTGCGTTCGCTGGCTGTGAACTCCAACGCGAAGTTCTGCATGTTGAATGAAGACATCCTGTTGTCCAACATCAGTGTGATGTCATACAGGGCCTGAGGTTTGCGTGAGTATCCGTTGTCCCATGTCTGGCTTATTGGTGTGCAGAATAGTGGTTCCTCGCCGTGCAGGCAGACACTCTCCAACTTCGGAGAAATCCACGATCCTACTGACTTTAGCCAGGACCCCAAAGAGACCTGTTGCCCATGACGCTCGGCGAGGACGCGTCAATAGGTCTTGGCCAGTATAGAACCCAGCCCTGGTGCCTTGGAAACATCTCTGCGTCCCAGGTAGGTGTATGACTCCGCCTCTTGAAGTGAGGTTTCGCCAAGGGAGATCGGGTTGTTATTTGCTTATTATTTATTATTTTACCTTTGTCTTTCACCTGCGAATTTATAGACCGGTTGTTGTCGGCTTCCATCGTGTATGCTTATTTGAGCATGCATCCGATTTTGGGTATGGGACAGGAGGACAGTGTTATCAGCGAAGTTCAGGTCATCAAGCAGATTTGCACACTGTCAATTCATTCAATCCACACTTTGCTCAGAGTTATAAACTTATGCTCAGAGTTATAAACTTATGCTCAGAGTTATAAACTTATGCTCAGAGTTATAAACTTATGCTCAGAGTTATAAACTTATGCTCAGAGTTATAAACTTATGAACACTGAGCAGCTCAGCGTTATCAACTCACCATCTCCACTTATAGCTCAGAGTTGGAAGGTGATCAACTACACTTATAACCCATAGATATAAAAATATGGGCTCTACTCAGCTCGAAGTATCAATGCATCAAGTGCAGGCATAGTTTAGAGTTAGAAACTCATCAAGTCCACTCATATATAAGGATTATCAACTGATCATCTCTATTCGCAACTCTTAGCTAACAACTCACCAACACTATCTATAGCTCCATCCATTTCTCAGAGTAATGAACACATAAACACAACTGACAGCTCAGAGTAATCAACAGATAGATTCCACTAATAGTTCAGAGTAATTAACAAACATACTCCATTCATAGTTCAGAGTAATTAACAAATATACTTCACTCATAGTTCTGAGTAATTAACAAACATACTCCACTCACAGTTCAGAGTAAATAACAAACATAAACCAGTCATAGTTCTGAGTAATTAACAAACATACTCCACGCATAATTCCGAGTAATTAACAAACATACTCCACTCATAGTTCAATGTAGTCTACAAACATCTTCCACTCAATGTTCAAAGTAACCAACAAACACACTCCACTCATAGTTCAGCGTAATCAACAAACATGTTCCACTCCTAACTCAAAGTAATCAAGAAACATACTCCACTCATAGTTCAGAGTTATTGTGTCGTTCAACTCAACCCAGCAGTCGGTTTGTATTAACTTGTAAACTGGTAGTAGAAAAACGTTGACATGTATCACCTCTGTGAGTGGCCTTATTTTGTAACTTACCCGTGTGTGGAATTTTACGTATTGTGAGTAAAATGCGTTAGTTTCAATTATAAACTAAATGTATTTAAATTGTTACATATACAAAGAGGTAACCAATGCAAATGGTATAGTTTATCAGGTAAATTATGCATTGTTGATTCAAATAAATATTTAACAACATCACCAGTGCACACTGAGATGTGGTTTCTTTTTATAATACCTAGAATCGCTTGGACAATTCATAATATCAATATCAATGTACCAGAGCAGGTAAATTTGTAAAGGGAGATGCCTACCTACATACACAGAAACGACAATCGTTCCTATTTGGATACGTTAAGCAAGTATCTAGGAAAACGTAACAATCATAAAGATGGTGGCTATAAGGCAGGACTGTCCACAGAAGAAGTTGTCGCAATTGTTGTTGTGCGAACTACGTCGTTCTAGTTGTACGCTATTATTATTGAAGAAGTTGGTGAGAGGTCATCACGTTGTTGTCACCCTGGTAGGAAAACACAACACTCATTTCAATCAACAACGTAAAGTCTTCGAGAGTGAGTGCAAGGCTTGGCTGCTGAATGTCTGCCATCATCATGGGGATTTGTTGCTACTCTTCTTCAGTCTTGAAGTGTGTAAGGTTAGTGTCCTCGGCGGGTTCCGTTGCAGAAGAAGCAGTGTACCTTGGGAGCTGAGGAGAAATCACCACATTTCAATGCCAGATAGCATGCAGTAACGCGTTTAAAAGGCGCTGTAGCCAGCGTTACTTCATTGTCTGGGAAGATCTTTTTTCGGGAAACATCAGTCTTCTTGAGACAGCGATCGCTTGATATGACCAAACCTACTTAGTCGTCTCTTGCTACATGCTTGGTAGATTTAGATTTTTCTAATAGATGGAACGAACGAACGAACTTAATTTTTCCAGGGTTAAGATTGGGCACGCAGGCCAGTATGACGTTCTGTCCTTCTTATCTCTCTGCTCTCATATATTATTTCATGAAAACATCACTTATGAGATTCATCTTAGACAAACACAACAACAGCAACAACGACAACAACAGCAAAAGCAACAACAACAACATTAACAATACATGCATTACAAACGTATGGACAATGTGAATTAATAATCATTAATATATAACTTGTAGGAAACACCTGGTTTAAGCAACACCCTAGAAGATTATGGACATGGAGGAGTCCTGATAGCAGGATCAGAAACCAGATTGACTACATTCTGATTAGCAGAAAATTTAGAAACGCACTAACAATAGCAAAAACAGTTCCCAGTGCTGATTGTTATAGTGACCACAGACTACTTACAGGAACACTGAGGATAAATTTGAAGAAAGTCAAGTATATAACAGGAAACACTAAATGTGATTTGTGTGCATTGAGTAATGACAAGGAAATACAAAACAAATTCAACATAGAAGTACAGAACAGATTTGATATATTGTCTGATCTAGAGATATTATTCCAGGATGTGGATGATCAATGGGAAATGTTGAAGAATTCAGTCAGTTTGGCTGCAGAAACAACTATTCCAAAAGAAGGTGGGTCATAAGAAATGGATGACAGAAGAAATTTTACACCTAATGGAAACAAGAAGACTCAACAAAAATAATCCTGCCAAATATGAAGAAATTCACAGACAAGTCAGAATATTATCTAAGGAGGCAAAAGAAGCATGGCTTGAGGAAAAGTGCTTAGACATCGAAAAACAACACAACAGTCAAAATACCAAATTAGTGCACAAAAGAATTCAGGAACTTACTAATAAAAGAACAAGTACATCAACAGACTGTCTAACAACTAAAGATGGCAAAATCATAATAGAAAAAGATCAGATTCTACATGGATGGACAGATTATGTGAAAAACCTTTGTAATGATAACAAAGAGGAACAGTATGATATTAGATTTAATAATGAAGGGTCGCCAATTTTGAAGATGGAGGTTCGAAATGTTCTTAAGCATATTAACTGTCATACAATGACTAATTGTCTTAAGGGACTTCCCGTATCTGCTAAGGGCTTATATATCGCCGAAATATTGTCATTGTATTATAAAACGTACAATATGTCTGCTACCATATTAACAATTTTAAAGTCATAATTGTGACCCACCCTTACTTCCTATTTTCTGCCATCCACTTTTATTTAACCCAGACCTACTTTATATTTTGCATTGAACCTGTTAAGGGATGACATTCTAGATGGGTTGGATGGCGCTATGGACAATCTCAGATCCCAGGAACAGAATAGAAGGTATAAAAGTACTCAACGGTGAAATAAAACCACATTTTTCATGCACATTTTATTGCATCATACTACTTTACCACTCGAATGATATATATGATTCAACTTCAGGCTGTCATTCTGTTATATGAACAAAATTCACTTCTTCAGCCGTAATGAAGTGGGGATAAGGTTTAAGATTAAATTATGCCCACATGCCAGCATTAGAGGCTAAATGGTATATTTACGGCCTTTTAGGCTGCTATTTTCTGTGAGAAAAATTTACACATTTCGATTATTCAAATAAGGGCATAATACAGTAATTGCTTTATCATATTTCACTTACAAATATTTATTCTCATTTGGTTTATTAATTTCAAATAATTTCATTAGCGTTTATGGTGTCTTTCGTTTCACCCTACATCGTTTTATTGTTAATTTACACACACGCACACACATACACACACACACATACACACACACACACACACACACACACACACACACACAACACACACACACACACACACACACACAAGCACGCTCGCACGCACGCGCGCGGACGCACACGCAATAACGAACGAACATATGCACTCGCACACACACATAGACATCTGTGTGCATTATATCTAAATGTATGTGTGTTTATGTGTGTGACTCAAGAACCCCCCCCCCCCCCCCCCCCCCCTCCCCCTGTGAGAACTTTAGACTTAATGTTTACGTTCCTACACAGAAATAGAAAACAAAAGGTTCCTTCATAAGGCTTATAGAGATCCTGGCAATTCGCTACAGCAACAGAGGAATTTAGTCCCTCCTTAATAATTTTGACTATGTGCTGTCTGCCAACCTCATATAGATCTAACATTATACGCATCAAAAATGACACATGTCAATTGGACCCAACAATAGTTGACCAAAACATCCACAATGAAAGGTACTCAACAATAGTTGACCAAAACATCCACAATGAAAGGTACTCAACACAGTTGAACAAAACATCCACAATGAAAGGTACTCAACACAGTTGACCAAAACATCCACAATGAAAGGTACTCAACAATAGTTGACCAAAACATCCACAATGAAAGGTACTCAACACAGTTGACCAAAACATCCACAATGAAAGGTACTCAACAATAGTTGACCAAAACATCCACAATGAAAGGTACTCAACACAGTTGACCAAAACATCCACAATGAAAGGTACTCAACACAGTTGAACAAAACATTCACAATTAACTGTACTCAACAATAGCTGAACAAGACATTCACAATAAAATGTACTCGACAACAGTTGAACAAGACAGTCACCATGAAATGTACTCAACAAGTTTTTAACACCACCCTTGTATTGAGCAGACTGGAGGGGCTAGTGAAGATCTAGGTTCCGCCTAGTGGCATCATATACACTTCAACAATTCATATGGATAGATAACACAGTCAGTGGAACAAAAAAACTCAGATACTTCACCCCAACCAACCAATCAACAGCCTCCCAACTTATTACCATGATAACTCTCCAATAACCAACAACATTAACCACATCTCTAAAACTCCTCCTCAACAACAATCCTAAAATAAACCATGTACTATCTCCTTCAGTTGGCACTGGAGAAAGAGTTTTCACTATAATCTCGCAGCCACTAATAAGCGGTGTTAAGTAAAGCTTCCAGGTAGCAGCTTTCCTCATGATACCCTAATCAAGTTAACCCTCTCCTGTGAAACAGTTTTTGAAGGAATAAAACTATAATGAATCCTCAGTTTTGACGAGACTGCCTATTGAAGTTGACTGCTGGGGTCATTCAATAAAGTTGAGTATTCACATTCAGTATAACATAAAGGTAAATTCTCGGTACGTTTTGACAACCACGTTCTGAAGATTATTCAGTGGTTTTGGGCATAGATCACACCTTCGTACAGCATTCCACAACGCTAGCTCATTCCAACCAAGTTTCAGAATGGGAACAAAAGCTAAAACACTCGTTCCTGGACTGCAGCTAGTAATCCAATTTGAATAAACGATTCTCCCAAAATCCTCTTCCTCCAAAATAAGCCACAGCTATTAACGAGCTGGGCTAGAAAGTTCCTAAGAAATGCCGATAATCCGGTTTCTAGGAATAACATGGGAGTTTCCATAGATACACAATCTTTAACCTTCCATGGGCCTGCTTGACGCAAACTGAGGTCAAGGGGTCTTTTAATAGATAGGGTATCACTCTTTGCGGTTTCTTGAAGGTAGATCTTCATAGCATTGCAAAAAAATGTCAACCATCCCTGTGTTCGTGTTCAGAGAACAGACCCTCTCAGTTGCCATTAGCAAAGGTATATAATGTGATGAAGGTTTAACCTGGTAAATCCAACCTGTAGGTTCTGTAGTAATCACTGGACTCTCCACACATAAGGGGTTGAAGATTTGAGACTGGGACTCCCATTTGGTTGTCCCAACTATAAGGCCACTCCACCATCCCCTTCTCTGCCGATACAAAAATGCAAAACTAATTGCTTTACATTTGTAATAAAATCAAATGTCATAATCAAAGTATCAACAAATACAAAAGAAAATGGGAGGAGAAGAGAGGGTGTAAATCATGCACCAATCCCCTCGTAATGGTAATGGAGTGTAATCCACTCGGAAGAACTGGGGGTGGTATTCTCTCACTGCACACCTCTATTCGTGATTGACACTGAAACTTTCTCCTGAGTTAGGGAGATCATTACACAACCAACCAACATGATAATATTCTCGTCCAGATATGTCAAAACCCTCATAAGACCCAGACAACATGAGATCTAGGCATCATGAGACACACATTATAAGACATATATCATGAGACAGGCATCATGAGACAAGCATCATGAAACAGGCAGCATGAGACAGGCATCACGAGACAAGCATCATCTACAACTGCAATATGCAAATACCATTTGACCAATGGCAAATAGCCAATGACCAGACCAATCACCAGTCCCTGTGGGTGGTACTTTGGTACATAGATGTCCTATCCCACCCACACTCATACGGCAAAGCCAGTCCTCCCCTCTCTCAAGCTAGACTCGGTTCACAAGTGCCATCCTTCATCACCATCAAGTCATTTGCTCTTTCCCACTGGGTAACATTACTACCTCCCCCACAGCAGGTAGGGCGATAATTAATAAGCAACATTCACATATGAAAGAAAACACATATGCAAACATTTAATACTCCCATGAAACATTGCACGAGCCGTAAGATATATATTCAACAAACTTAGACATAGGTTCGAACTTATTTTGTAATTTCCCCCTGACCATTAGGAACAAAGGTTGTGTGAACGCAGTTTGTAAACCCGGCCAATGTTGCAAGCCAACAAGTGCACCAATTTCAGAGATAAATTGCATTATGGCAAATCTTTAAGAGTGCTTTTAGCAATTCTCGTGAACATGAAATAGTCACCAATCATCACAGCAATGGTGTAATTATGGCGTGAAATGCACGTTTTGAAAACATATGAATATGATAAGGCGTCTATCTTTCCTCTCATATGAGATGGTACTCATGAAACCAACATCTCACTCCTTTAAATTTTCTCAGCATTTTTAGGGAACAGATTACATGTCAAATCACACATTCTGATCACAAGAGTGGTAACACATAGACTCTCAAGAACGTTGATTAAGAATGTGCAGTGATGTTCGTCAATAGGGAAGTTCTATAGCGCATTAAGAGTGCAAATATGCATTGAGAGTGATATACATTCACCAAGCATATTGCAGATTTCTCATAGCAGACTAAACGATAGACATGGTAAAATATTAAGTGTGTTAGACATGTCCGCCTGACAGAAAGCAACATTCAGTATAACTCCTCAATGAAGCTCTGATCTCACACTTTCACATTTCTCATACAAATACTCTGATACCCGTCTCTTTCGCATCATTAGGCACGGCCACAACATTTAAAATGATTTATAATCGAACCTGGGACACAGAGAAAACGAAATAGGTCGTTGCCTTTCACGACATCTCGAAAGCGACCAGCCCAGATTAATCTACTTATCAACTGCTAGGCTTTGGTTTTCGCCGGGATCAGATGGAATCTCACGGCAGGCCTTACGAATCAGCCAATCAAATAACTGCATGAGCCCCTAAAATAACCCTGATGTCATTCCACCAGGATCTACACCGTTCTATATTTACACATTTGGCAAATTCTCTATGCACTCAAAATGTGGATGAATGACCACGATATGTCACAACAACAGGTATTGATTGGCACTCATAGTAGTAGAGGAAAGAAGGCGAAATGACAGGACACACAATATAATATAAAAAGTGAAAGTTGCAGTCTGACCAACCATGGATACAAATGGAAGGGTAGAAATTATCCTCAATTTTCATAGTTGTGGGTCCACGTGGATGGTAGACATGGCTAATGAAGACAACTCTTTTAGGTGTTTCTAGATGGCAGTCCACCGAGGTAAACTTATTCCTTCAGCAACGACCCGACGTCATTTGGAAGCGAACGGTTCGAATCCCGATGTGGCCTCACTATAGTTTCAGTTGTACATTGTCTAATATGTCCTCGAATCTCTACTTATTTACTCTTCGTCGATGAGTGTCGATCAGCATCTGCGAAGTTATTTCTCATACCAGTGTTTGGAGCGGAATCTAACCTACTGTATTGGTAAGCATTCTCACTAACTACTATACCATACTCACGGGAGCCGCAGTGTTATAATGGCTAAAAGCTGGCCTGCTAGCTGCTCGGTGAATGTGGGTTGGGTTCGAATCCACATAGATTTGGATTTTTAAACTTGACCTAGGCTCCTAGGTCGACCCAGTTTAAAATTGGCACCACGAAATGTCTTGGGAAATGAAGGCTGCCGGCGTGATGTTGACCACATCAGTCCTGGAGTGCCGGTAGGTCTGTACAAATGTGGATCTAGGAGTATATGCACAAGACGTCAAATGTTTGTACAAGGGAAAATGGTCCACTGCTTGGCATTCCCACGTAAACGTGATTTGACATAGCTGGAAAATGGTGCTGCTTGGAATTCCGACGTAAATGTGATTTGACATAGGTGGAAAATGGTGCTGTTTGAAATATCCAATAATTTCTTTCTAGAGCTGTTTGTGTCATTAGCCTGTATCTTATAGGAGGTGACCGACGATCATAAATAAACCAAAACACGTGCTACAGGTGACTTAATGTTATAAGGGTGGATGCACTGTGGGGCTGACATGGTACTGAAACCCTGGCATTATTTTATTCGTCTGGCCATTGAGGCAGGACATGTCACATGGGAATGTATAGGGTGGAGGAGAACTCAGACTTGATTTAAAAAAAAATGACAACTGATATTTTTCGACGCGTCTTGTTAAGTGTCATTTAGGTCAACAATGCTAATATTTTGGGGGGATTTAAATAAGTGATGAAACAACAAACATTTGAGATGTTACTAATTTAAGATTTATAACCTGAGCATGCTACTGTAAATGGGCGCCCAGATGGCGAAGAGGTAAACACTTCCCTGCCTGCCCGATGGTTATTGGTTCAAATACGCATCGAGGCTTATTTTAAAAATTGACTTGGGATCTATTCAACCAGCTTAAACTGAGCGGGGGAAATGTCTTGAGAAGTGGAGGCGGCCGGCGTGATAACCAGTTTTGTCCATGGGATATAGTGTATATTGTGTGGTAATTTATGCATGTCCCATCCCATCCCGTCCCATGAGATTTCCCCATGGGATTCTCATGGGAATAACATTCCCATGGACAAGCCTAGCAGGTTTGTCTATGGGACATGTTTTTCTGTCCCATCCAATGGTAATTTATGCCTGTCCCATCCCATCCATACACTATTCAGAAGATCCCCCTTTTGTCCCATGGGATTCCCATGGCCAAGCAACAGGATGTGTTTGTAATGACTGTGCAGTGTTTGAGAATATTGCCGGTCCAAGTTTTGTATTTACCTATTATTTTGCATGAACTTTACAGAGGGTGAATACAAATCTTGGTCCGGCAATATTTTCAAATAAAGCACAGTCTATATTATACACCCTATATTTACAACATTACCCTTGATTTATTTTAAAAAAAAAAAAAAAAAAAAAAAAAAAAAAAAAAAAAACTGTGGGTCTGGCACTCCGAAGGTCGTAGGTTCGATTCCGGGCTACGTCGTTCGATTCACGAGTGTAATTTTCTGGGAGACTTCTGTAAATCGTCCTTGGAGCCGGGGAGTTTCTACTTTGCGCTGCGCTTTCGGCAGGCTTCCATGTGGAAAGAGACCGAGTCATATGGGATAAAACACTGTGTAATGAAATGCCTTGTAAAACCATTTTTAAATGCTCAATACATGCTACCGTACGTCTCTGAATTAAAGACATTGAATAGAGTATAAAGGAACTGGAGGATCTAGATATCCCGAGAATCATATGCAGAGGATCATACAGACAGATAAGATGTTTTGCCAGAGGTCAGTTCACAGAGACATTTGATTACTAACTTTAGTGTAAGATAGGGGTAAACTTTTGAGTCATGCATGAAACGATATGGTATAGAGAAGGTTGTGGCTATCAGGATGATCGAGACTCAGGATGCCATTGGTCTGCCGACGTAGAATATGTTGAGGTATTAGCAAAGAGGCATGGAAGACTATCAGTAGACAAATTTATCAAGACAACAGAGTGCATATGTTGCGGAGGCTAATGAACGTCTCCGTTGCTCATTATTGTACATGATAACGCATGATATCTTCATAATGTGCCCTGCCAAATGTCTCTCTACAGATCTCCGTCCTCCGTGGTCCGGATCAAATGTGTTGATGATAATCCTGCTTGCCACCGTCTCAATCCAGCATAATTTCTCTTGGTCTGCGCTGCCACTTTTCCCACTGATCTTTCCAGTTGCCACGTTTTCTAATGACACTTTTCTCACCACAAAGAATGTTGTTTTTTTCCCCTTATATTTGTTTGTAATGTTCTACTTTCATTAACCTTTTCCAAGCAATCGTTGTGAGTTATTGTGGCAGTAATAGGTATTCACAACAATTATTAGTGTAATGTATTATTTTATATTTTTCTGTACAAAAGATCCATTTTCTATTTTTAAGTGCCGAACAAAATTGTTTTCTCAGCTTAAAAATGAAATAAAGATAGTTAAAAAAAAAAGAAACAAGAAAGAAAGAAAGAAAGAAAGAAAGAAAGAAAGAAAGAAAGAAGTAATTCCACAGACAAAATTATCCGTCAACCAAAAATCACAATCAACAATGAAGATATTGACACTGCCACAAAGTGTATATTTTGGTTCCATAATCAACAAACAAACTGGGACTCTTCAAAAGAAGTCAGAGCATACAGAAGTTAAACAGTATTAAGAGCCCGTATTACGACACCAGCAAACACAGTAAAGTAATTCAAAACAATGTGTTCCCGTGGCGAATTTGAATAACTAAGACACAAACAATAGATTGCACGATTTATTGCCTGGCATATTTCGCTGCATCTCGTCAGGAAGATACTGCAGTAGTCACACAACATAAAGTGAAATAACTAGATGACTCCCTCAAGCTAAAATATACACATATTCGCACAGTAATGTCAGTTGTCTACCACGGTAATTTTAAACTGACTAACATGTCTTTCTGCTTTCACAAGGCCGGTTTACATAGGTTGATCAATATAGCTTCTGCAAACTTTAACAAGCGACTACTTTATGTATTGAACAACACACGGAAGGCACTGTCTCTCTCAACCACATGACCACTCTCGAGCACATGTCTTGCGACCGATAAAGCGGGACTGTTCCGGTGTGTCGGCCTACCTAGGCTAACCTCGTCTGTGTGTATTATCTTGTCGACCCAGTTCGGAAGTAAGTGATGCTTCACTTTCTTAGTATACCTTCAAGCATGAAGATATCCAAAGAAAGCAGCAGTCAACGTGAGTTTATTGACATCTCCATAGTTTGTCTTCAAATGGTACGCTGGAGGTCAGCATGACCGAATGGATAAGAACGCGTGTTCTATTCTTAAACATCCGGTGTGCTGATGCCGAGAGAAGGGGTTCAACCCCTACATCGGACAGTTGGACTAAAATGTTCACCTCTCCTTCTTGACTTGGGGACGTAAATTACAAGTACCTCTGAAGTCGGAATGCGTTCGCCTGATGGCGAGGAACACTGCTAATAGGGAAAGCCAATCCACACGCAAAATTCAGTCCAGCTCTACTGGAAGTAGTGTGTAGTCCGTACACACCACGTCTACTAGCACTGGATTGAATTTTGCGTGTGAATTAGCTTTCCCCATTACAAGTGTCCTTCGCCATATAGCGAACCCACTCCGACTTCAGATGTACTTGTAAGTTACGTTCCCAAGTCAAGGGTGAAAATTCAAAATTTTAGTCCAGCTGTCCGGTGTAGGCGTTGAACCTCTTACCTCAGCATCTTCCCACCGGATGTTTAAGAACACGCGTTCTTATCCATTCGGCCATGCTTACCTCAATGTGACTAGTAAAAGCGACAAACAAACAACATGTTAGAAATTGAACGTTTTGACAAAAAGACTTTTGTTGGACAAAAACTTTTAAAAAAAGATGGAAGACATAACGGCAAATTTGCCGGCAGACAAATTATACCGAAAAACGATCCAAGTTATTCACACATGATGACAAAGTAATCGCTGTTTCTCGTGCATTCTGCTGTTTAAATCACCGTCTGTTCTGGATTACTCGTGTTGTGCTTTGGTGTACTATTTCAGTTGTCACATTTGTAGTTTTGTTTCCGTTTCTTTTATTGTTTTCCATTAAATAAACAATAACACACAATCGCACCACCACCACCACCACCACCACACACACAACACACACACACACCACACACACACACACACACACACACACACACACACACACACACACACACACACACACAAATGGTATAAATATTTGATTTTGTATGTGTCTTGTCTCTAATTTTATATTGGCAATGTACTTTCATGTATTTTTTTAATCTGAGCTCAGTAGCAGCCTCTTCACGTGTCCTGCCTATTGGGGAATATTTTAAGTATTTAAAATACTTAAATTTACAGGGCACAGGTTGTAATTTTTGTAGCGTTGAACGGGCAACATTTGTCATGTTGTCAGTCAGATTTAGGGTTACTCTAGTAAAAACATCAAATCTAACGGGAGGTAGCGGGAGTCTTTGTGTTATCGTTGGAGATTGCGTTGGTAATTTTATGAGCTCTGTCGGACGAGTGTGCAACGCCTGTAAATGAGGGGAAGTTTAACCCTTCACATATTCTATGCCCCGACATATGAAGTGAGGTGGCCAGTTCGTGTTCTAGCCTCCTTTCCTGCCCAGTTGTGTCCCTGAAAATTATGAAAACTAGCAGGTTGCCATTTTTAAGAGGCTTGGTCGACCTTATAGTCGTACTGGAGGGAAAATAATCCCTCCCCTGCTGTGTATTGAACCCAGCCCATCGTCACGGCAGGTAAGCGCACTGATTAACATGCTACCTTGCTCACCGTTAAGGATCGGGGATTTTTCTATGTTGAGTGACATAGAGAGAACCCATGTACGTGATGCTTCCTATAGCTCGTCGGTCTCAATTAGATTTGAGAAACCTATATTGGGTTGTACGAATGTTCAACGCCTTAGCTCGTTGCCTGCTAAATGAGGGGAAATGTGATGACTCTTTAACATCACAAACCCATAGCAGGAAACTGCCTCTCGACGAATTTTAAATTGTAAACTTTATTGGAAAGAAAGTAATGAACTGAAGTGAAGCACCAGGTTTATCATACCACCACCACCATCACCACCATCATCACCACCACCATCATCACCACCACCACCACCACCACCACCATCACCACCACCATCACCACCACCACCACCACCACCACCACCACCATCACCACCACCACTACCACCAACACCACCACCACCATCACCACCACCACCACCATCACCACCACCATCACCACCACCACCACCACCACCACCACCACCATCACCACCACCATCACCACCACCACCACCACCACCACCACCACCACCATCACCACCACCACCACCACCACCACCACCATCACCACCACCATCACCACCACCACCACCACCACCACCACCACCACCACCATCATCACCACCACCACCACCATCACCACCACCACTACCACCAACACCACCACCACCATCACCACCACCACCACCATCACCACCACCACCACCACCACCACCACCACCACCACCACCACCACTAAAACACCAAAACCACCACCACCACCACCACCACCACCATCATCATCATCATCATCATCATCATCATCATCATCATCATCATCATCATCACCATCATCATCATCATCATCATCATCATCATCATCATCATCATCATCATCACCACCACCACCCCCACCACCACCACCACCACCACCACCACCCCCACCACCACCACCACCACCACCACCACCAAAACCACCACCACCACCACCACCCCCACCACCACCACCATCATCATCATCATCATCATCATCATCATCATCATCATCATCATCCATCATCATCATCATCATCTTCTTCTTCTTCCACTTTTGCCGCCTAGTGTCATGGGGAAGAATAATTGGCGCTCCAGTGACCAATGGGTGGCATTAGATAGTGTCATTCCGTGTGATTGTATTGTGTGCAATTGTCGCGGTGCAATTAAAAATTTGATATGCAAGGCATTGTACCACGCCTAGCTCATTGTTGTGAAATCAGGGGTCTGATGTCGTCTCCCAGACAACCAGCGCGCCAAGGAGACGATGGCCTTTGACAGTTAACACTGACAGTTATTGTAACTAGCATTGTCAAACTGTGCATATCACTGTCTGTTTGTCTGTGTGACTGTCTGCCTGTTTTTGGATGTCTGTTAATTATTCTGCACGTGTTTGTAATTGCCTGTCTATCTTAGAAATGCTGACGACAAACTCAACTGAAAAATGCAAATTAGAAAATGCACAGATGACCATAAACAATAACAGGATAAACAGAGCAGTCGCTCCAGAAAATATTGAAACAAACAATATATAAAATAAAAATAAATGCCAAGAAGATATAAAGAGAGAACTCCTACCGTACTTTGGTTCAAACTAATATCTTAATAAAAGTTAATTCATTTACCTATACGGGTCATATAGTGTCAGGGGGTTATCTAACATCAAACATATTTTAAAATTAGAGTTGTAATGGCAATCTTTAAGAGAAAAAACCAAAATATCATAACATCAAAGAAAATACAGCTTGGTGAAAGGAAAATAATCGTCCTTATGTACATCTGACCAATCGCATTGAATAGTTCTGAAATATGGACAATGGAAATTTGTGTTTAAAAGTACTTGATATTTTGAGTTAGCGAAAAACGAAAAGACCCATTTGGACTGAAGATAAACAAATGAAAAAAGTTTGGTAAATATAATAGAGCAAAGAACACTTAAAATAATACAAACGTGAAGACACCAATGGCTTTGTGCCCCCCCCCCCCCCCAAATCATTTAGAAATACTGATAAGAGTACTTCTTTAGCTCTTTACTCCCTATAGGGGCAAATGCCATCACTCTCTGGCTCCAAGCCGTTTTATCTTTTGCTATCTCATGCAGCTCCGCCCGTCTTCAAAGTAAGAACTAGAGAGTAACATTATGGGGAAAAAGAGGAAGAGATAAATCAGGAAACAACAGTTATAATACAGACAGCATTTATATATCAATGCAGACATAAATGAAATTAAAGAGAGTGCACAAAACAGACAACTATGGAATGGAATGATAAGGAAGATTCACTACCATCCAAGGGTTGGCATGCTTGATGATGATGATGTCTGTCTATTTCCGTGTGTCTGCCTCTGTCTGTCTGTCTCTCTCTGGTGCAATGAAATCTTTTAATCTCTTTTTTAACTACCTCTCCCCCTCTCTCACACTATCCCCATCGGTAAATGATCATGCATGAGTAGAGTACGAGCGAAAACGTGGACAATGGATTGCTGTGTCTAGCCAAGTGTTTCACATCAGCATGGTGCGAGTAACACGAACATCACAGACACGCAAGTGATTGGAGTTTCAACCAATGTTCAGATTCCGTAAGGAAATTTGACCATGGTGATTCTCTCTCCGGTATCGAATCACCGATTTACTAATGGCTGAATACTCTACTTTATAGTATCCATCTTCCATTATGTGCAGTTTTTATTTCACTCAAAAAAAAAAAAAAAACACTTTTGTGCCAACATGGACATTTCATCTTTGTTACTTTCTTTCGCAAGGGATAATTTTCATTGCGCACGAATGTTTCCTAACGTGCTTGAAACTCTTCCTATAGATCACATAAGGATAAATTCAGTACGGTGCACGAATTCCGTAAAACCAACAGGAATCCACACGTGCCTTTATCAAATTCACACACTCTATACATAATAGTTTATGGGTGGGTTTTCTCGTTTTGAAAAATCACAAGGACAGAAGCATTTCCGCCTTGCTCTTTTTAATTGCAAACTGCTTAATGAAACTAGAATATTATATACAGCAATAAGAAAGAGACAAACAGATTTCTTTGATTATGTGATGAGAAGAGAGGCATTGGAGAACACCCTGACAACTGGAAAGATCAAGGGGAAGAGAGGCAGAGGCAGAGCAAGAGAAATGATGCTGGATAGATTCAGACGGTGGCATGGAGGAATATCATCAGCAGAGTTGATCCAGAACACCAAAGACCGAGATCTGTGGAGAGCCATGAACTCCTACGCCACCTAGCAAGGCACGTCATGATAATGATGAACTGTGTGCGGATATTTAACGTGTTAAGTGTGGCCATTATTCATTTTCAATCTTTTGATCGTTCTTTTCAGCTTCCCATAGAAAGTAGGTAGATCCTCAATAATTTAAAGCCTTCATTGATAATGTCTTTTATAAAAGTAAACTAATTGTTATATGCCTGAAATATAGTGGGCATGTAGTGCTAGATTTATATATATATATATATATATATATATATATATATATATATATATATATATATATATATATATATATATATATATATATATATATATATATAAGGGGCGTTCACTTGAAATTCCTTCATGCCGCACCACGCGTAATTGCGTACGTTGAACATGATCATGTCATCGTCATGTGATAAGTACTGACCAATGAATAACAGAGCAAGTGCTTATTGTCCCATGATACATAGGTACTGTTTCTGACCGTTGAGAAAATAGCCGGGTTGATCCAAAATCCGCCCAAAGAAGCTCAAAGAGTGGTGATTCAGTTTCTTTCATTTGAAGGATGTCGACCAGTGGACATTCATCGAAGAATGCAGCAGGCGTACGGTAACAAATGTGTGTCGAAGACAACATGGACAGACTGGGCACGAATGTTTCGGAAAGGACGTCATTTCACGACAGATCTTCGACGGCCGGGTCAAGCGCATATTGTTGCAACAGAAAAAAACCATCGACAAAATTGATGCAGCAGTACAGATGAACCGTTGTCGAAGCATACGTTCGCTAGCGAAAGAATTTGATGTGTCAGTTGGGACAATTCAAAAGGTAGTTCGTAAGAAACTGCAATGTCGAAAGGTGTGTTCACAGTGGGTACCACGAATGTTGACCGACCACCAAAAAGAGGAACGCATGGGATGGTGTTTGAACCACTTGCTGTGTTACAGAGTGAAGGGTAATGCATTTCTCTTCTATTTTCGAAGCGATTTTGCTTTGCAGTTATTCAATGAAGAACATACGCTCTATTGCCCTTTAAGATAATAGTAGTTCCATGGTTGATGCTTCTGCTGCGGTGTGAAGTGTTAGACCATCACACATTCTAGACGATGGCATAATGCGGTTCGTTGGCCAGTTCTCTTACTTTCCGATATTCCCTCTCGACACTTTCCTCACTTTCCGCCTCGCCACCCCAGACAATCCCAATAACATTCTGAATATTATAAGGTAGACATGTTACCAGCATGAGTCGACCCAAAAGCTGTACAAGTCAAGAATAAGTATACTGCTTCCGTTGGGGACTGAAACTATTCCACTGTCTTGATAACCAAATACAATAACCACTATACCACAGAAGCTACTATTCCCCTGTAAAACAACGGATAATTAATCTAAAAACATGCCCTGAAGCAAGACTATAGCTCTATGAAGAGATTGGGGCATTATATTTGTAGACATGAATGCACGGGGAAAAATGGCCAGTCTTTTCAGCATTTTAGGGGAAGACGAACCCAGGCGTCGAAACCTCGTCTGATGGCGCTAACGACATTATCAGCATATCGTGTAGTAAAATACATTAAAGTGCCCGCCTGGAAACTATTGCAGAGAAAATAAAACACCTTATGTTTGTGTACTTGATGATAACAGCTTGGACAGGTGACCTGTAATATTTCAGAATTATGTCAGAACGTGGCATTAAACACTAAAGACTCAACACTCACTTCATACCCGAATGCCCTCGGACTCGCTCAGAAGATGTCGCAGGGAAGACTTATAGCTCCAGTGCCCTGTTGGTTACGCACGAAATTGCCGCGGTACTTCCTTCTAATCCGAAAAGGATTTCTGCTTGTTTCGGTCGTAGCCTCTTTTAGCACTTTATTTATGTTTTCCCGTGCAACTTACAATCATATTTAGACAATGTAATATCATGACCATAATCTGGAAATGTCTACGTCTATTTCTCTAATCAGTTAGGCAGTGTTTCCCAACGTGGGGCCCACGCCCCACAGGGGGGCAATTTGACTGTTAAGGGTGGCAATTCGAAAATGGAAGAAATCGGCTGAATATAACAAAACGGGGAGACTTGAGACTGAAGTTAACTAAATTGGAACCTGACATAAGATCTCTTTGCAGCAAGCATCAAGCGCAAGGATCTCACTAAATTTAAATAATAAATAATTACTAATAATTAAAATAATATAGAAAAATCTTTCATTAAAATTATTTTGTACTTGAATTTCAGTTCTCCATTATATGTTTTGAAAATTTACTTACTGTGTTTGCTCAATAATTACCTAGTGATTTCTTCCTAAAACCTATCATTCAAGTTTCTTTAGTGAACATTTCAATTTTTGAATATTAAAAATAATGTATATGTTGAGGGGGGGGGGCGTGGGGCGGGGGAGGGGGGCAATATGAATTTTAGAAAGGCTTAAGTGGGGCATGGCACAAAAAAGGTTGGGAAACACTGAGTTAGAGCATCTTCTTGTTTTCTCTTTCCATATATGGTATTATATTTATTTCCTCCAGAAACCACAATTCTTTTGCTATTAATTGTTCGTCGACCTATAAGCTTATTATCAAGGTTTCATTTGTATACTACAGTGTAGGCTCTTTTAAAGCAATTCAACACTCTTTTTATCACTGCAATTAATCGCCTTTTGTTGGTGAGAATGTTTTATCTCTTGCAGATGTGTACATTTATCTTTTTCAAATCTTTACAAGGCTTCTTCCATCTAATGTTATGACAATTCCAAGACACCAATTATCCTGTTTTAGATTGTCCCTCTTTATCTAAATGTTGTATTGTGATATTCTTTCTTACTGGCGATTACCATAATTTCTGTTTTCTTACAATTTAATTCTAGCCGGTTTTGCTTAGTTTATGCAATACCAATATCCACTAAGTGTTGCAGATCCTGTTCATTGTCTGCAGTCAATATTGTATTGTTTGTATTTCTTTAAATAATGACAGTGTGATCTCTTATGGCTATTCCTCTCATGTCTTTTTAAATTTATTATAATTGCGCCATGTAGCTAAAACGGTCTGGAGATATAATATACACCTGTTGCACAACTCTCTTAACTGATTTTCGTTATCAATTTCGTTATCAATTATTTATCAGCTGATATTCGTTATCGATTTCGTTATCATTTTGTTAAGGCAGTATGTTGTTTCCAACATATGCTGTTTTCTTGTCTAAGGTCTGTCCCGTCAATATGGAGATCTGCAAGCATTATTATCTTGTCAGCGTGTGTAACTCTCTCTCGAAAGCCTTTGTATTAGCAATCACAATAGATGAGAAAAAGAAGAAAACTAGAAAGATTCCAGAGAAACAAGAGGCGAGGAAGAGACGTTGGCTCTGGTGCGAACACACACCGAAAATCCCGAACATAGCAAATCTAGACAGTCTATTTATTTGAAGCCTGAGGACAAACGAACTAGAGAGATGCCTAAAATAAATGAGAAAAACAAGAGAAAGAGATTAATAAAATGGATAGGATATTGTGCGAAGTGCAGGAGATAGCAAAAGATAGGGGATAAGGAAAAAGAAGATTCTATTCTGATCTCCACTTTACTTCAAAGAGTAGCGATCAAAATCTGTAAATGCATTTATCATGTTATCTTAAGGGTAGCCTAAATATCTGGCATGAGGAAGTAAGGCACTTGTTGCTACATTGACAGACAATCAATCAATGCCGCCATTCAGCTGACATTAAATATATGGTTACAAATGAGTAAAACAGATGGCCGTATGCCCACAGACATCATCCACTGCCTTACCGGCTGGAGTGGACTGCTTCTCCAAACATTGTTTTCTCCAACGGCATGGATCAGTTCACGTGTTGACTCCCTTTCATGCCATAACACAACACTGTCAAGAATTTGCTCTCACTGTTTTCCTGTCTCTTTGTCCACAAATATTTGCGGTTGTCACAACCAAACAGTATGGATGTATAAACTCAGTGAGCTAGACATGTTGCAATGCTCCCATACTTCCTTGGGTATCAAGACGATCATTATGAAACCCGAAGAGTAACAGCACTTTAATGCGGGATGAATATCTACAAATCAATATAGCTATTAGTGCTGATGCTGTATCGAGAGGAGGACTGTTGTTATGCTAGTGCTGATGCTAAGCTGAGAGGAGAACTATTCGACTATTAGTGTTGATGCTATATTGAGATAACTATTTGACTATTAGTGTTGATGCTATATTGAGATAACTATTTGACTATTGCCGGTCTCTCTGGCTGTGGGGTTATAACACTTTCTCTCTGTAATCCCGTTTATCACGCAGAGTCTCGCAGCGGAGCGAGAACTGAGGTGGTTCGACCCCCGCTCGTGACTTGCGGATACTGAGCCGGCCGCTCAGAAAGCAATGGCAAACTACTGAGCGTAATCTTGCCAAGAGATCAACAGACAGCTGAAAGATGCTGCTGTTGACAGCTAAGTCCTGTAAAAGGATACGCAAAACATTAACATTTGACTATTAGTGTTGATGCTATATTGAGATAACTATTTGACTATTAGTGTTGATGCTATATTGAGATAACTATTTGACTATTAGTGCTGATGCTATATTGAGATAACTATTTGACTATTAGTGTTGATGCTATATTGAGATAACTATTTGACTATTAGTGCTGATGCTATATTGAGATAAATATTTGACTATTAGTGTTGATGCTATATTGAGATAACTATTTGACTATTAGTGCTGATGCTATATTGAGATAACTATTTGACTATTAGTGTTGATGCTATATTGAGATAACTATTTGACTATTAGTGCTGATGCTATATTGAGATAACTATTGGACTAATAGTGCTGATGCTATATTGAGATAACTATTGGACAATTAGTGCTGATGCTATATTGAGATAACTATTGGACAATTAGTGCTGATGCTATATTGAGATAACTATTGGACTATTAGTGGTGATGCAGTAGTAAGAGGAGAAGTATTGGACTATTAGTGCTGATGCTATATTGAGATAACTATTGGACTAATAGTGCTGATGCTATATTGAGATAACTATTGGACTAATAGTGCTGATGCTATATTGAGATAACTATTGGACTATTAGTGTTGATGCTGTATTGAGATAACTATTTGACTATCCTCATGGTGTGCTGATGCCGATGCCCTTGTCAACCCTGCAAAGGCAACGGTTACATGGTTCTCACTAAACAACCATATTGTGAAAACAGACCTGCCGGCAGTAAGAATGGATGGGAGCAGCTTGAGTAGAACCCAGTCAATGACATATCTTGGCGTGAGGCTTGATCGTAGCCTGTCCTCCAGAGATCATGTCGATTACGTCATAAAGAAGGCTCGAAAAGGTTTGTCAGCAATGAGAGTCATGGCGACTGCCAATATCGAGCAAAGACTGCTAATACTTCTGTTCCAAGGACTTGTGCTTTCACGCATCGAGTATGCCCTGGCCATCCTCACTGTCAGCCCTACACAGATTGGAAGACTTGAAAAGGTACAAAACGAGAGACACCAGCTGTGTAGCAATGAGATACCTCCTAGACTTCCCGACAATGAAACACAGGATCAAGATCTGGAGAGCTCGTGCATATTTAAAAATAAGTGCAGATGAGCAGCACCCTCTGCATGACGCTATATTCAGAGAAAAGGGTGACAGGCTAAAGTGGGGCAAATCATGGATGGGTCGGGCGGAAGATGTCGTCAGACAGGTCTGCAGTCTTACCAGTATCAACCCCGGCAAGGAATGGGTGCCGGTGCCTCCAGCTTTTAAGTGCACTTTCTCCTGCATTATCACACTCGATAGACGGTGCAGAGAGCAGAACCCTGCCGCTGTCAATGCAGAGGTTAACGCGCTCATCTATGAACACTCAGATAGCCCCGAAGTGCTCATCTATACAGATGGATCTGTTGTAAAGCAGCAGAGAAATGCGTGGGCATTTACAGCCCGTTCGGTGGGCCGAACCGTTCAAGAATCCAGTGGTGCCCACTCTATGACCACGAGCAGCATGACGATGGAGGTGATGGCAGTTACACAGGCTTTCATATGGCTGGAATCACAGCATTATACCAAACGTGTGTGTACTAAGTGATTCAATGAGCATGATTCAGAAGGTCGAAACTGGATCTGTACGTAAACAGTGGACTGAATCGCTGCGGAAGTCTGTTGTCCGTAAAGTCACCTTCATCTTCGTCCCGGGACATGCGGGAGTCGAGGGAAATGAACGAGCTGACAAACTGGCTGGCTCTGCACCCCCTGTAGATGGCCAGCCCATGGATCGTGCCGATGTTATTAACGTCCTTAAAGATATGGCGAGAACAGAGGACTTTGACGTCAGTGATTCCACATCGCTGTCCAGGATGAAAGACCTGGGAGTAAGAATCGGCACAGCCAGACGCGAGAGGTACATCGGGAAAACAAAGCGTCTCGTCAATCAACACAGAACTGGCACTATTAGCCACCGGACGCTGATGAATATGCTGGGGGAGGATCTGAGCACCTATGGACATGCCCGGAGTGCAGCGAAGATACCCCAACTGATAACTGATAACTGATAACTGATAACTATTTGACTATTAGTGGTGATGCTGTAGTAAGAGGAGAAGTATTGGACTCCGGGTCCAGACAACATCTGAACAGAAACAACCATCCCAAAATTTACAAACCTGGATCTACTTTAGAGTCATATATGGTGTAAACCTGTCCATCCTTAACAGCAGAGACACATTATCGACTATGCGATTGTTGTTGGAGGAAGTGATACTATAGACAATCAATGACCGCCTGCTGCACATAAACGTGAAATCAATGTTAACATACACGAATCCCTGACTTGAAGCAATTAAGCGTATTGGATTAAAAGCTGACACGCGAAGAATTATAAAAGTTCGTGGAACTAGGTGGACATATGAAACATATTAAAAGTTCGTGCAACTAGGTGGGGATCTGAAGCATTGTAAAAGTTCGTGCAAATAGATGGACATGTGAAGCATTGTAATGTAAACGTTCGTGCAACTATTGTCTGTTCACAATTGAGTGCACTTATTCACGATCAATATTTTTATGAAAACTATCTGTTCCATCGTTATGAAATTTTCCCTGCTGTCTTATATTTACCCCCCCCCCCCCTCCCCCTCCCCCACGCAAGCAATATGTCTTTGATAGGTCCAAAGGCTACTTAAATCATCGAAAGTGGCAACATTTCTTTGATGTTTTAGCGAAAATGTAGTAAATTCACGCTAATAAACTTGTTTTACAGTAATGCATGTCAATTCGGTTGACGACACAAGTACAAGGCGTAGCCAGATTCGTATGGGAGTGGGTGCAATAAAAAAATAGTCGCTTAAAAGTCGGCAGGGTCGACTGCATTGCACCGGGTTTTTATCCCATTTGGCTCAGTCTCTTTCCGCAGCACGGAAAACGTCGCACAAATCAAGAACTCCGTAGCTCTAGCGACGACCCTCCGGAGCTCCCAAAAATGCACTCGTGAACTAAAGGACGCGGCCCCGAATTGAACTCACAACCTTCGGAGTCCGAGTCAAACGGCTTGACCACTTCACTACGGAGACTCCTGAGAGGGGTGAAATGTGTAATATTAGTAAAGAAAGAGGCGTGGGGTAAATAATGTGGAATCGAAATGTAAACTGACAGGAAAGTAGAAGGAATATATTTCTTACTTTATTTTAAATTTCCTTCTTGTTTCTTCAGCTGCTGGTTAATAATGTGTACACAAGGAGTCATGTTACTAGCATGCATTTAGCTTTTTATAGGGCGTTCGTGAAAGCTTCCGAATAGCTGTGCGTTAATTTTCGTATGAAATGACCAGAAATGATACTGCAATTTAGTCATCTTGTGTTACTTTTAAGGATCTGTTCAGCTGTCTGTGTAGTTTGCTCACACGTACACGTGGGTGACAGACCCGCTTTGAGTTTTCGTGAAAGATTGTCTACTCTACTGTTTACCGTTAAGAGACGGAACATGTACCTGTTTTGCACGACGAATATAGTTGTCAATCTCTCTGTAGTGGGTTTTCTTCTTAACGGCCAAGATGTTAGTCCTCTTTTCATTGAAGTTTATAGATTGATTCGTAAGTTTGTGCGTTGTCCTCTAATTTGACAACGTGTTTCCTCTCACTTTTCTTGTTATGCCACAAAATGTCAATTTCCACCGCAATATTACTCTTCTGTCGGTATTGAATGAGTTTAGTGTTGTTGTTGGTGTTTTTTTTTTTTTCAATGCCAGTTGTTTGTCACTGTTGAGGGCTTGCGGAGCTGAAAATGCATCACTGTGGAATACAAACTTTGCCATTGACAAGTTGTAGTGTTTGTACCGATGATGTAATGTTTAAGGCCTAAAATTGTTCTGAATAGTTAGAGCAAAATATCCCAGTAGGTGTGCTTGTGGATTAATGTCTGCGATATCTGCCCAGACCTTAATATGTGTTGGACAATTTCAGTAGGTTGATGACTGCTCTCGGTTACATAAAATGCAATCCATCCTTTCTCCAATAGTCAACTTATCCTTTCAACACATGGTCCACACATTTTTCCCCCCAGTAACTTTTATCAGTATTTAATAGCGCGGTCTGGGTTAGTATCTTGACGTCAGACAATTTG
Source organism: Cepaea hortensis (assembly GCA_963921405.1). Lineage (NCBI taxonomy): Eukaryota > Metazoa > Mollusca > Gastropoda > Stylommatophora > Helicidae > Cepaea > Cepaea hortensis. Next base: position 80,318,233 of record OY992886.1, read on the forward strand.
AATGTAGTATTGTCAGCTGCCACCTGTCCTTTAAATTTAGCCCACACAAATTCTATAGGTTTTAAATGAGAATGGTACGGCGGAAGTCTCATGCTCTTCTATCAACTTGTCGATTTAATATTTCTTGCTTTTTTAGCGCCTGTTTTACAAGGGACAACAACTGTAGCTTGAAACACGTTTATGGAAATTGTATATTTTCCCTTCAGAGCCATATCTTAATTGCTTCCTTTGTGCTTGTTGCCGTAGGTATTTTGTCTTCTTGGGCAACAACAATGTGATATGATGCATTGTCCATGATTAGACAAGACGGTCTATCAAGGAATGGAAGCACCGTTTTCTCGAGTCAATCTCTAAATGAGTATTTTAGTCACCTCATTATGATAATCCCAATTGTCTGTATGCTTTTATACGAACACGAGTCGAGCATTTTGTAGTAAACAATTATGCATACTACCAGCATGGGCTATGACCAAACGCTGTCCTTTACTACTGGGCACATATCGCTTTATCTTTCCATCCCCTGATTGCCATTCCTTTTCACTTGTGTGGTACGCATTGATCCAGGTTTTATCCAAATCCACTATGTCATAAATTTCTTTGCGCATTTCCCTTATTTCACGTAAGTATCTGCTTCTCATAGCTCCTAAATACGGTTGCTCGCAAATTATATTTCTACCTCCCTTGTACTTTCTAGAAGTGAAGCCTAATGTCCTCATAATTTTCCACACAGTTGTTTTGGATAGCTTTATGTCACTGTTCTTTCTCAACCAAACCCTAGGTTTTCTTACAGTCACTGTTACTTTGGTATCCAGGAATTGTATAATAACTCGCCTTATGGCATCCTTGTCAAAGCTGTCTACAATTACCTTTCTACCTACCGTTTGCTTATTGCGTGGTGGTTTCATTCCAGATTCTTGTACCCATCGACGAAATGACCGTTTACTCAAATCTGATGCATGCACTGTTCTTCTCTCGGGATTTGTAATAGTAAGAAACAGTTTCCTGCGATCAGCTTCTTGATAAAAATATGCTTTGAAGTGTACAAAATTTCACATTCAATCCCATTCAACAACATTCACACATTCAAATATTACCGATAAATTGTAAGATTTATAAAATAATCACGTTTCATGAAAGCGCTCACATTATTGACGACACCTCTGAACACTTCCGTTCCACTATGTGGTGTGCTTCTCATGAGGAAATCTCCGTACACCACTGAGAAATTCACAATTGAACGCTTATGTTTCTCGGTTAAGATGTAATACATTTTATAATATGCACTTCATCTCTGACCCGTAAATTATATACCGGATGTAAACAAACATTGAAATCTGCTGCACAATCTCCAGAACAAAATTTGTTTTTGTTGTGTGGACATAATAATAAGGTTATATGCTAAATCTGATCATTTTCCCTATTTGGTTACTGAGATATGGATTTTTATATGGAGGCAAACAAATGTGAATGAATGTAATGGGCATGCGAAACATTGTTAAAGTTCGTGCAAAAAGTGTTCTATTGATACAAGTGGCTTGTTTGTAACAATAATTGGATATTGTAACAATTAGCGTGTTGTTGTAATAACCAATTATAATTGTAACAATTAGCAATTAGTGTCTATTGTGAAAATTAACTTGCAAATTATTTATATGTAGTGGCAATGGTAATCACTAACGTTATAATGTAACAGCTAGTGCTTGTTTAGTTTTTTTGGTTTAGTCGTTGGATCAACATCACGGCACACGGTTTAACCCATAAGTGCTCCGTTTTCCTCCTAACTCAAACCATCTGAGTCTGGAGAAACTCAGCTCAATGCACGAACTCCGTTGCATCGGCGAGGATCCTGAAATACTTTGGGTAGATTTTTAACTCGAAATTTTGCCCGGGCATCGCCGTTAGGCTACTCTTTTCGATTTCCAACTGCCAAGGGATTTTTTACGTGAGCAACAATACACACGGGCTTCCGATCTCACTACCCAGAGACCAGGGGAAATATTTTATTACTGGATGTCCAGGTGGATTTTTTAAAATAAATCCCGGTCCTCACCGGGGCCTGAACCCGGGACCTCCAGCACTCGAGGCGGACACCATACCTCGAGACCACTCAGCCCGCTAGAAATAGTGGAAATGCCTTAGTGCTTATGTAACAACAAGCTGTGTAATGTAAATGTCTGCGGCTGTTGTAACAACTATGGCAAAAATTAACATATTGTAACAATTGAGTTGAGCTGAATCAAGAACCGACACTACAGCATTCATGACGTTACTATACATATTTCGTCCCCATCCTCAAAAACAAGCGACGAACCCCAATACTGATGGTTTATTTTAACAGCTATCACGCAATGTTATAGTAACATTTTTGATAACATGCATCTTTTCGATAGCAACATATGGATGTGAGCCATGGAAAATTTCATAACCACTTAAGGCTTTTGTGCTCAAATGTTACAGAAAGTCTATTGCTGACCAACAAGAAGTAAAATACTGGAATTCGTCAAGATCTGAGCACTGAAGAAAACTGCCTTATTAACAGGATCGGTGTAAAATATTAGCTAAGATTAGCGTCATAAGTCATGTATGAATTAAATGATGTTTGAGAGCAGAGAGATAAGAAGGACAGATATCAGACGGACCTGCCCGCCTAATTCTTAACCGTTTCAAAAATAAAGGTTGTCTGTCCGTTCATTCGTTCGTTCGTTCGTAAATACTTTAGCCATATGACATGTCACAATGGCTTGGGAGAACAGTGATGCAGGCGTGGTTCAAGGAAGAAGCGCCGGGGGTCTACCAGCACGGACATTGACTCAAGACATTACAGACACTTTGGGCACGAGGGTGCATGCAAGCAGAACAAATGGCCAGAGATTTTGGCCCGCCGTGATGGGAGCGACGTTTTGCAAAGAACCTGCAACACGATGATGACGATTGTGCTGGTTAACAGTTAAAAAGTATACTCCTCATTCTGCTGACAGAGGGTAACAATTTATTCTGTCACATCAGGGATTTCTGAGAATATATCAATAGACAGTGTTGAACTATCCAGTGCATTTCAGCGTAAAAATCACTACATTGCTGTGTTTCTGTAATTACTTGAGGTCGCTGCTGTATTACTTCAGGACATATCTTGTTCAATACTTCCGTATGATACATGTCGATGATTATTTCTGATAGTGTTTTTTATATGTATTTTACGCAATGTTACTTGTTGCGACTAATGGTGTCTTGAAATATATCATCATCGTTAGCATTATGTTGCCATGCTGAGAAGCGTAGGCGGTCATAATTCGCAATCTAGTACGATCAATGCAGTCTCAAAAGAGATCTGTGTTCTTGTCCCGAGTACGCCGATTTGGGCAAGCCATACAGGAATTCGTCTTTTAATCTTCTCTTCCCCCCCCCCCCCTCCCCAACTCTTTCTTCATAAGTACCATAATTTCTAATGGTATTGGTGGAGAAAGAGGAAAGAGGAAGATAAAAATGTACAAATACACACCCACACACCGCCTCAGACATCGCCACACACACACACACACACACACACACACACGCACGCACGCACGCACGCACGCACACACACATACGCGCGCGCGCACGGAGAAAACTATGACAGCTGACGCGCACCAAACTAAGAATTGCAACTATGACAGAAAACGGTAGTGCAACAAGCTAAGAGAGAAAACTGTGATATACATTAGCACGGGAATGGAGTAATGTGAGGGAGAAAACTATGACAGAGAATGATTGATGGGTTGGTTAGACGGGAGTACAACAAGCTAACAGAGAAAACTATTAGAGAAATTAGCACCCGAGTGCAGCAAGATAAAAGAGTAAACACTTACAGAAAATCTGCAACTATGCTAAACCCCCAGTGTATAATTGGCTGTCTAAATTGGCTTCTATAAAGACGTTTGATTCAAATTGCTTATTCACCAATTGTGTCCTCAATATTCTTATAAAAAATTACTTCTCTGCAGTCATAATGTGCATCAGTCAATGCCAGCGGATACATATTTCTCGGCTACGTTTCTCCCCCTCCTCTTCGTACATTAATATGTAAAACAGAAATAAATGGAGCAGACCCTGCGAGAAAATCCTCAACCCTGCTTGTCTCTCAGAGTATAGACCAGGGGCCGGCATTCCTTTTGTAACTTGACTTTATTCGTAAACAAAAATTCCAAAGTCGTTGAACCTGTTTCTTCAGCGTTGGTTAGGGTTGAGATCCGTAGTTGTGTGGGCTGTTAGTCCTAATTCGGACTGGTTATACTGGTTCCGCTTTGGTTGTCGGGAAAGGTTGGTTCTTGTGCTGCCTGGTAATTTCAATATTGTCTTATGTTGGTCCTGATAAAGACCGGTCCTTAGTCGGACCTACCTGGTTTCGCAGTCTTTCAGCTGTTGGTTTCTTTCTCTATAAGTACTCATAAGTGCTGGTTGTTTCTTGTGTTGTCCTCACCAGGTCTGGTTATATTTTTGGGTTCTTTCTATGATGGGTTATACTTTCTGTGGTCCTCATTAAGATGTGTTCTATTTTCTGTGGTCCTCGTTTCCCTTTGTATTGTTGTGTCGAAGCAAAGTATTAGCTTTCCAACATAAGCCCGCCATGGTCTAATTCATATTTGTTTTCCTATGTCTTGAATTGAGCAATTACAAAGTTTTTGCCTTTTTGTAGTCATTATAATGACATCCTATTACTTAATAACAACAACGTTCGCTCTAGTTTTACGGACTGTACTAGCATGTGTATGCCACAGTCGAGATAACTATACAGTTTATGGTGGTGGTGATAGAGAGTGAGATGATAGGATTGAAATAGGACTTCATCAAGGTCAGTTATTATTGCTCCACACATACACCCCAAGTTAATTGCATTAGATCGCGCGTTCTTACGTTCAACTTTTGTTTGATGACATTTACTAATATAAATAGCTTTAAAAGTATTACTTCTTTTAAAATAAAATAATAAAATTAATAATAATAAAAACAAGATAGTATACCGTTATTTCATTCTCTCAGAATGCCATTGAAAATCATTCCACGTGCCACACCTGGTATAGAATGTCTTTTCCTAGCAACCAAATGACAACATCAAGAGTAAGTTAGTGCAAGATGCCTTCAAGACTTTCTTCACACCACTTACCTAAACAAAGAATAAATGTATAATAAATGTATACAATTATGATGGTAATAAAATATATATGCCATATCAACCTTAAACAACTGACAGCTAAAGAAAGTGAAGCAAACAGAGATACCCCAAACGGTTTTGAATTTGACCGTCTAAAAATCATTAAATGTCAATCAACAATAGCGTTAAGCAAGGTTTCACTGAAAATGGCGATCCGAACATGAAAGATTTCACGTTATATAGAATGCAGCTCCGCTTTCTCATTTATTGCCAGGAAGTCAATTTGAGCACGCCTGCCACCTTGTGACAGAATGCGTGTTTAGGATATTTTAAATCAGATTTTTGTATGCCTAATTTTACAGTCAAATTTTGATGACACCCGGAAGAGTTCGGGATGCCCTTCATTAGAATTCGTATATCTGCCATGCGAAGGAGATGTGAATGGCTGCCACAGTATGTGATCTCCAGTGGGTAAACACTTTTTTCCATCTTTATGCGGACGCAAAGACCCAGAGAAAATTAAATAGACCGGCTTTCAGGTTTTATATGTGTAAGTGATTTTGTTCTTTCCATTTGTGCCTTATAGGTGATTTTGTTCTTTATTTTTGTGCCATATAAATGATTTAATTCTTTCCTTTTGTACCATATACGTGATTTAGTTATTTCCTTTTGTACTAAACAAGTGATTTAGTTCTTTTCCTTTGTACAATATTCGTGATTTATTTTATTTCCTTTTGTACCATATAAGTGATCTAGTTATTTCCTTTTGTGCCAGATAAGTGATTTAGTTGTTTGCTTTTGTGTCATATAAGTGATTTCGTTCTTTCCTTTTTTTGCCAATTTTAATTAACCTAAAATTGCGTGGAGAGTAAAACATTTTCTGCTTGATTAACTGAGTATTGGATTGGTTGCTCCCTTGATTAATTGTCTGAATGGTTTACTATCAAATTGATTAAATGACTGATATACTGATTGATTGATGAGTAAATTAATTGAGTAACTGGTTACATTGTTGGCTGATTGACATTTTGATCGATTGATTGACTGACTACCTGACTGTCTGGTTGATTAATAATTGAATTATTAGTTTGTTAATTAAGTGGTTGATAGACTGGATAACTGATTCATTGAATCATTAATTGATCTGCTGATTGACTGGTTCATTAAATAGTTGATTGATTGATTAGTTGTTTGGAATCATGGACCATCATTCACCGCACTGTGAAACAACTCATTAGTGCTCCATCTCCCCCTTCAGATCACACTAAGAGATCTTAGCTCAGTGCACAAATGTCCGATTGAGATTCTAACATGTGTTTTTCAGAATACCTCTCACCTTGTAAATCTAACACACTCCGACCTGAAGACTCTCAGGTCCTAACTATAATATACTCCAACTTGAAGTCTCTTTATCCTAACCAAAAAACACTCCCACCTGTAGACACTCACGTCTTACCTCTAATACACTCCCACCTGTAGACATTCACGTCTTCCTCTAATACACTTCCACCTGTAGAATACCGCGTCTCACGTCTAATAAACTCCAACATGTAGACATACTCTCAGGTCTTACCTCTAATACACTCTCACCTGTAGACTCTCACGTGGTAACTCTAACCCACTTCTACCTGTAGAGGTTCATGTCCCACAAATAAGTCTCTCCCACCTGTAAAGCTCAGAATAATGTGTAATGTTTCCAGCTATGCTGACCCAATGGCTTTGAAAACAATGACATTGAATAGACATCAACTACCGCATAGATGGTAAGTTATTCAATCTCAGAAAGCTGAAAGCTAAAACCAAAACTACCAACGACACCGCCAGAGAGCTCCTGTTTGCTGACGATTATGCTATATCTGCCAACTCACAGGCACACATGCAACACAATGTTTCAGCTTTCTCGTATCCTGTGCCAACTTTGGGCTCATGTTAACTCGAAGAAGACTATATTTATGTACCAGCCAGCTCCAGAAGTAAGTCACATTGAACCGAATAGTGAAGTGAATGGTCATATACTAAGTGTTGTGGACAAATTCGCCAATCTTGGGAGCACTGTGCCACAAGCTGTCACAATTGACGATAAAGTGCATGCACGAATCTCCAAGGCCAATCTTTGGCAGCCTGTACAACGATGTATGAGACAGAAATGGTATAAGCCTACAAACAACACAGTCTGTCTTAGGAAGCTACTGAAGATTAAATGGCAAGAGAAAATCGCAAACATTCAATTCTTAGAAATAGTGTCCATGCCCAGTATCCACACTCTACTAATGAAGAATCAGATTCGCTGGGCTGGTCACATGACTAACATGCTAGATCATATGCTCCCTAAACGAATTATTCTAAGGCGAGTTTCGTTGTGGTAAACGCTCCCAAGGCGGCCAGAGGAAACGCTTTGAAGACACTGAAGATATCGCTCATAGCTTTTGGAAGTCACTACGACACATTGGAGACTGCTGCTAAAAACCGACATTCTTGGCGTACATTACTACGCGAGTGTGCAATCACTTGCGAAACAAACAGGACTGCAAGAGCTGTGGGGGAAAAAAGACTGGACAAAAAACAAAAACAAAACGAAAAACCACTGCACCGCCGCAGAAGTTCCTCCTCCTGGAACGTCAAACACTCTTTGTCCACATTGTCAAAGAAGATTTCGAGCCAAGAAAAGCCTTGCCAGCCATCTTAGAACTCATGGTCCAAAGCTGTCAAGCCCACTGAATGAAATGAGTAATCATCATTATACTTGATAGACAAACACCACCAGATCAGTTCTATTGATGATACTACTCCATGCCACTATCGCAGTCCATCCAGCATAAATTTCTCGATCTTCCCCTGCTTCATCTACCAATGATGTTGTCAGTCGTCAGGATACGTTCCAATGCTTCTCCTCTTGTTAAATGACCATAAAATACTGCCTCCTTATGATACAATGTTTTACTTTTTCAGACATTCATTAGTTACTCTGACAGTCAAGGTTATTTACAACTTACGTCTAGCAAACTACATTTCCGTTGCCTTCAAGCACTCCCTGGTTTGCTCTTTCACGTTCCATGATTCGCTGCCATACAGCAGAACATGTTCTATATAATAGTTCATCACTTTCATTCTGACATTCAATTACAGTGACTTATTGCATTGTCCTTTGCTGGACCTATTCTGCTTTTAATCTCTGTCACACATCTTCCATCTGATGTTATGATTCTCCCCAAATATTTGAAATTATTGACTTGGTTAAACATGATTCCTTCTCTTGTTACTAATTCCTTCTCTAAAAACACATCGGAAATCCGCGACAGAAGGTGTGTGTACTAACAACCAACAAGAAAGACGGCTAGTTAAATATGATCATGAAACGTCTTTCCAAGCTTCTCGTTTGTACTTGCAAACATTCTTCACGAGATGTCCCTGTTTGTGTTTACTGCAAACGGGTATTTTCAAACATAACCTTCTCCGCTGACTGAAACCAGATGATCGATACCTTACCAATGGTGGCCGTCTTTTTACCCCTATTTGTTGTTACTTTTCGTGACAGCGTCTGTAGTTATGTTCGAATGTGGTCGTTTTCCTTTTATGTAGGCACTCATTGTAATGTATTGCTTTCATCATGTAATTGATTCTATGAGAAACTTAGAATATTCAATTCTAACATTACACCAATTGTACACTATGGACCAGAAACACGGATAACAATGCAAACGATTACAAACACGTAACAAACCAATTGTTATTTTGTTTTTGTTTTCGCGTTTCCATCCTGTTTCAGGATATTGCGGTCAACATCAGCATCTTTCAGCTGTATGTTGATTCCTAGGCTAGATTACGCTCATCAGCACGCCACGACTTTCTGAGCGACCGGCTCCATACTCTCATAAGTCATTGGTGCGACTCGAACCGCTTCCAATTCTCGTGCACTCACGTCAACCACGAGAGTATTCGGGGTTACGGAGAAAGCTGCTAACCCTCGGCCAGGGAGCCGGCAAAACCAATTGTTGCCTACGAAAAAGATAGAAGGAATAAAATGGTTTGATAGAATCACCAACGTGGGGCTCTTGGTGAGAACTAGACAAATACCAGTGAACCAAGAGGTAAAGAAAAGACGCTCACGCTGGACAGGACATACTCGTCCATTGAAAAACCTGATAATAGTATAACTAGGAAGACCTTTGGATAGAATCCACGTGTGAAATAAATAGAGGAGTATATAAAAAGACCCAGAGAAGAGAAGTATAAACAGAAATGAATAATATGTGGAAGATATGGCTATAGTTACATGGGATAGTTAAGCTCGAGAGGGTTTGGGGTGAGTTGGTAAGGGGACTATGTCCCAGTGAGCGATAAAAGGTGAAAGAAGAAGAGGAATGGTATATTTTAATTGTTTGCTACACCTTTCCTGTCTATTGTTTATGAGACTAACTGAACCGCAGTCAAGCTATAAAACTACACGGAGTAAATCAACAGAAACGGAAAGTGGTACTCGCTAGCTGTACAAGAACTCAATCTCAGCAGGATTTACGTTGTAGATTACTTCTATTTATATGAGGCACTAGGAAGACACTATAAATACTATGTTGTAGACTGACCCCAGTAAAATTAGATACCAGCAGTACAATCAAAGGAATGAAACTATTGATTTCTGACATCGGGCACACAACCAAATAGATTACTTATGTTGACCTGTTACACTAGAAGTATTTATCTTGTAGCTTAAGACTATAGATTTTTTTATATTAGAATGTGAGCAAATTATTTTTAGCCCAAACATCGGAGTGATACACTACTTTACGTATTCTCCTCATGTCTGACATCTTATGCACATCTTATATTCGTATTCCACACATCTCAGACACTAGAGAGATATCCAACAAGAACTTAAGTATTGAAGAAGATTGTTTATTGAAACACCTGTGACAACACATGTTTTTCCAACAAGAATTCCGTAACGAACAACGATGTTTATTAAAACATCTCCGACACCAGTGGTCTATCAAACAGGAACTCCATATTGAAGAGGATGTTATTTTAAAAACATCTCTAATCAAAAATATGTATCCAACAAGACGTTTCGTAATGTTGAACGCTTTTTTAAAATTAAAATGTCTTTGACAACAGTGACTCTCAGGGGTCGGTAGCGCCATCTTGACGTCTGCGTCTTTGCTGTTAAACTCATGAGGACATGAATTACTTATTTAGTATGTTATGGGAGCGAGGTTCTGCAAAGAACATGCTACTGAATGAATGAATGAATGAATGATTGAATGAATGAATGAATGAATGAATGAATGAATGAATGAATGAATGAATGAGGACCCTCATATGGTTTATTTTTGGCATCGTGTCCGAGATCGGTATGATCACTCTGTAACTATTCTGACCTGCTAATTTATGCAGCCCTAGTCCCCCGACATGTGTAGTGTTTTCCATGCTAATTTATTCGATATTGTCCAGGGGTTTATTTTGATGTTTGTTATAGTTGCACGAGTAGTTATTATCGTATTTGTTATTCAAATGCCATGTGGACGCCTTCTTCTTCCATTCTGAAATCACTAACAACACACTTGTTTACAAAAACTACAGGAGACAGGGGTGTTTCACATTCTGTAATTACTGATTACAGTTATTTTATCTCACATTAAAACATTAAAATATTAATCTACAATAATATCTCCATCACTCAATATGTACGTGGTGGAGTCTATTGGCATCGCCAGCTTGGCTTACGACCCGTCCTGTTTCTATGACGATCTCCGCTCGAGCGACTCTTTTCAAGGGTGTTTCCAATTCTTCCGTTCAGTTGATGCATGCAATCTGCTAGAAAGCATGGGGCACGCTCGACTCTGACATGAACTCACTAGGTTCCTGTCAGTGATCTATCCAACAAGAATTTCTTAACGAACAACGATTTTTATTAAAACATCTGTGATATCAGTGATCTATCCAACAGGAACTTCGTATTGAATAATCTTGTTTATTAAAACATCTCTGACAACAAATACATATCCAACAGTAACTCCGTATTGACCAAGATTGTTTAGTAAAACATCTCCAACACCAGTGATTTATCCAACAAGAATTCCGAAATAACACCGGTTGTTTATTAAAACATCTTTGACACCAGAGAAAGCAAATCGTCTGTTGATCTTGGACACGCACTGTGATATATAATATGCGTTAATGTTTGACGGCCGGTGCGTTAGTGTAGATAATTGGCGGCAATGTTGGTATGTCATGATCGCCGTCGGAATATGATTGGATGCCTGAGTTCGTCGTCAATTAACAGAGAAAAAGACTGACCACCTATTCTACAGTGCACTCAAGCCTACACAATGTGACGGCCCTATTATATCAAGACCTATAGCACTTTCCTACTTCGTAACATGTTTTTGGTCTTATTTTGACACAGGACGCATTATTAAAATGGCACATTGTTTTATTCAGAACACGTTAATGCTATGTTATTCATGCCACCAAAATTACCATGTAATGCTGTAATTTCCGTTTCCAGTAAATCAACAAACATTTTCTGTCCAGTAAATTAACAAAGCCGGTCTCTCTGGCTGTGGGGTTACAACACTTTCTCTCTGTAATCCCGTTTATCACGCAGAGTCTCGTAGCGGAGCGAGAGCTGAGGCGGTTCGACCCCCGCTCGTGACTTGCGGGATACTGAGCCGGCCGCTCAGAAAGCAATGGCAAACTACTGAGCGTAATCTTGCCAAGAGATCAACATACAGCTGAAAGATGCTGGTGTTGACAGCTAAGTCCTGTAAAAGATATGCTTAAAAAAAAAAAATTAACAAACATTTTAAGTACCTTTTGTTTAGTGTGGCCCAGACTCGTACTGCAACTTCTAGTGCACTGGACGGACTGATTTTTGCCTGTGGATTATCTTTCCTTATTACCCGTGTCCCTCGCCATAAGGCAAGGTAATTGCTATCAGGCGAGGTACTTGCTATTTACGTCCCTAAGTCAAGAACGAGAAGTCAACATTATTGTCAAACTGACGATTGTAGGGGCTGAACCCGCCATATACGTTTCCACGTAACGCAAGAAGTATTATCTAACATCAGTGTTTCTCTGACAGCTATAGAATCTACTTCTCGTTTTCTGGTGATTCTGACACCTATAGTACTTTATCTGTTTATCTCTGTCACCAAGCATACTATATTATATACGTTTATCTCTGTCACCATGCGTACTACATTAAATACGTTTATCTCTGTCACGAAAAGTACTTTTTAATATGCGGTTTAGTCTGTCATGAACAAGTACTATATGGAATGTGTTAATCTTTATCAGCGAAAGCACTCTACAATATACATGTGCTTCTGTCATTGCAAGTAGTATCATCATCAATCCGGGAAGGTTAACCCGGTCAACAAATGCCCGCAGAAGTCTGATGTGTCGGCCTAAACGCGTAAATAAACAGGCGCAACGATTTACATCTGAAAAACACTCCGGATGAACGCAGAAGAAGAAGAAGAAGTAGTATCATCATCATTATGTAGCAGGTAATTGCAGAACGTCGCTCTCATCACGTCCCGCCTGAAAGATGCTCGATGCCTTGCCAGTTCTCCTACCTCATCAAATGTCATGCCCAAGGTTTCTGCAACGCTCTGTGCCCATCTTCGTGCTGGTCGATCCCTTCCCCTCCTTGGAGAAACCACGCCTTCCATCACCGCTCTTACCAAACCACAGAGACGTTGAATCTGGCCAACATATTTCAGTTTCTGAAACATGATTCTGTTTATCAGCCAAGCTGTCTTCGATGTCCAGATCTGGTAGAATACCAGTGGTTAACTTATTCTTGATGTTCTTAAGCGTGGTCTCGAGGTATGGTGTCCGCCTCGAGTGCTGGAGGTCCCGGGCCAAGCCCCGGTGTGAACCGGGTTTTTTTTTTCACGTGGACTTCTAGTAATAAAATTGCTCCTGGTCTCTGGGTAGTGAGATCGGACGCCCGTGTGTATTGGTGCGCACGTAAAAAATCCCTTGGCAGTTGGAAATCGAAAAAGTGTAGCCTAACGGCGCTGCCCGGGCAAAATTTCGAGTTAAAAATCTACCCAAAGTATTTATGAATCCTCGCCGGTGCTACGTAGTTCGTGCACTGAGCTGAGTTTCTCCAGACTCAGGTTTGAGTTAGGAGGAGAACCGAGCACTTATGGGTTACACCCGTGTGCCGTGATGTTGATCCATCGACTAAACTAAACTAAACGTTCTTAAGACTTTTATATAGTATTTTAAGTTCCAACGCCCCGAGTATCTTCCCTGGTGATTAGAAAATAATTTATGACTCATGTCCGTACGTTCTCACAGGAAAGATGCTGTTCTAAAAACATGTTATCTCGTTGTGT
>OY992886.1:80336708-80421708 GCA_963921405.1 Cepaea hortensis
TCATTTTATTTCTATGTACATTAGAATGTTTAAAGCATGCATATTTCCTGTGGTAAAATTATCAAATCAGACAAAAAAGCACAGATCTGTCTTTGAATATATATGCTATAGATAAGTTGTAACAATTCATTGGACGGAACAGAAAACAAACAGACATATACAATTCTTCTTCTTCTTCTTCTTCTTCAGCGTTCCGAGCCATTGAGGTTCTTTGCTGCAGATACAATTCGTCTCCAATCGTTTCTCTGGTGGACCTTCTCTTGCCAGTCGTTGATTCCAAGTGCTTGTAGGTCTGTATATGTATTATCTCTCCAACGCCTTCTTGGTCTACCTCGGGGTCTACGGTAATTTATTTCCTGAGTGTAAGCGAGTTTTGTTTCCCATCTTCCATTCTTTCTATATGCCCCAGCCATTGTAGTCTATTAGCCTTCATGATACCAGTGATTAGCGGGGACTTAAACAGATCATAAATGTCTTTGTTACTTCTTCTTTTCCACTCTCCACTTTGTGTATCCCTAATGGGTCCAAAGATGCGTCTTAAAATTTTGTTCTCTAAGGTTTGTAACAAGGCTTCGTCTCCTTTTGTTGTACTCCAGGTTTCAGAGCCATACAGCACAACTGGTCTGATCGGTGTTTTGTATATTGTGATTTTGGTGTTACGAGATAGCGCCTTTGATTTTAGTAGATGTTGTAGTGCATAGTATATCTTATTTCCAGAGTTGATTCTAGTTTGTATTTCTTCCCTTATGATGTTGGAGCAGTTGAAGATTGTACCCAGGTATTTGTATGTTTCCGTTCTTTTAATGGTCATATACAATTAGAACTCAATATTGAAGGAGATTGGTTATTAAGACACACAAAAATGAGGAAAATGAACTAGTTAGGACTTTTACAAAGGCATGAATTACTAGAAAGAATAACTATGGAAGAAAGTGTACCGAAGAGATGGAGAAGACCGCAACGTAGATGGATTCAAGATGTGATAGCCTACACGTGGTAGGAACAGACGCAGGGCCTCTGGCTTATGAAAGGGATACATTTGGAAAGACTGCTATGTGAAGAGGGGGCGAAATCCTGCTTAGTTCAGACCACTGGATGTTGCTGATATATCAGCAGTTATTAATTTTTGACACATTTACATTGGCTTCGTAATGGTTTCGTCTCGCATAGACCCTTTGTCGGATTTCAATGTATTTAGAATCTTCATCTTTTTTAAATCGCTGGCTCGCTCGCTTTCCACTGGAGCTTAGTCAACACGGACTGACTTTTGCATGTGAGCAAGCTTCCCCAATTACCAGTGACCCCCGCCATTAGGCGAACCCACTTCGATTTCTGAAGCAGTTGTAATTCACGTCTCTCAGTCAAGGATGAGAAGTCAACAGTTTAGACTAACTAACTGGTGAAAGGGTTGAACCCGCTACCTCAGCATCAGAGCGTCGGAAACGATCTTGCATCGCTCTTATCCATTCGGCCATGCTGATCGCAACAACCTTCAGTATTGTACGCCGTTGTTTCTAAAGAGGACCTCCACTGTCTTCCCCTTTGGCACACAGAGAGCTCAAAGATAATGTCTCCAATAAAAGCCATAGTTAGTGTATAACATTCTAATACAGACATTGGTGGAATGAAGCTGACTGGGACAATATTTGCATACGTTCTTGCTGTAATTTGAGCACGTCTGCAGAATGTGACAAGCCGTCAAGATGCTATTGCCACATACGTACAAATCAGGCGACCATATTTAATTAAACTTGTGACATTGATGTGTCATCATCGTATGTCCTGTTCACGAACTAAACAATATATCTGATTATCGTTTATATTTGTCTTCGTCAAAAAATCTGGAAGTTTGCTAACTTGGTGCTGGAACTATCTCCGCCTCGATAACACATGTTGTGTCCATCTCTTTAAGTGTGAGCCTTGCATTGTCGTATGCGCCTAACAGCCCTGGCGTTCGACTTCAACATGAAATCTTCCATTAAAATTATTCAGGTTTCCCTGTAAATGTCTTACAGAAAATTGTCAAAAAGCCGTTTTTTTCTTCTTTTTTTTTCTGTAAGCTTCTGAAAGTGGTGGTTCTAGAGTACAAGGAACCTCTCTATGTATCAAATATTTAATACAGACTTTATATACACAGAGGAATGGCACGCGTATTTTCAAACACAGTATGTAATGATAATCTCGGGAGCTCCTTATCACAGAGGCTGGCCCGCTCATCTGTCTGTCCGGTGATCATGTGTTCGAATCTCCATGGACTTTAAAAAAAATAGCCTGGGCTCCCAGGTCGACCCAAACTAAAATGGATACTTGGAGATTGTCACTTGTCGTCCCTGGAGGAAAGTGGACTCGACAAGCACACCTTTAATATCCTTCTACTATTGAAACTATTGAATGACTTTTGTCTACACTCCTCCCTTCTGTCTTCCATACACTATATCTCTCTCTTTCTCTCTCTCTCCTTCATAACATACCCTGACAACAGTTTCCTCCAACAATTAATACCATGTTTATTGTTGAAAACTATGTCAGTTGTATGTATTGAATGTGTATATGTAGTTGGTAGTGTCTGCTAATGTGAGTGCAAGGTAGGACTGTTGACTTCGTATGTGCCGTATACTTTCTCGCCTCTTCTGTCGGCCAAACCACAGAACATCAAACATAGAAATGGACAGCTCTCACCCTGGATGATCTCCTCCTGCTTGAGTCTGGACTTAATCCAATTCTTGAAAAAAAACAAATGTTCAATGTCCCATCACCAGAAAATAATCCGATTTTGGTAAGTCACTGAAATCCATATATTTCCTGTTTTTGGAAGGTAGTATAGTTCACCACTGAATAAACACCGCCACTATCCAACATTGTCTAGAGTTACTATAAATGTTCTACACAATGTCTCTCGTAGTGAATTAGAGAATTCTTTACAAAAGGAACTTGATAATCTTACTAGATGGAGCAATGAAAACCGCATGCAAATTAACATCGGCAAAACCAAATCCATGCTAATAACGACCAGACAAAAACTACAGACACTAGCCATAACTGGATCACCGCTCGAACTCCGCATGGGCACGTTACCTATAGTTAATGTGACTGAACATAAAACACTAGGGCTTTTAATAGACAGCCATTTGAACTGGAGCTCTCATGTTCACGCTCTTACCAAGAAAATAGCACAAAAAGTTTACCAACTTGCTAAAATTCAGCACTTCCTGGACGAAAGCACACAAAAAATATTCTATACATGCTATATCCAATCACATCTCGATTACTGTTCCACAGTTTGGGATGGTTGCCCTAAATCTAATTTAAAACGACTATGTTCTCTACAAAACCGCGCTATTCGTCTGGTTTCTGGCATAAAGCACGTTGAAAGTAATAATTTGTACAGTCATCTAAGACTTCTACCACTACAAAAGCGCTTCCTTTTCAACAAAGCCAAATTAGTGAATAAAATTATATCTCAAAATACCCCAGAGTATCTTCTGCCGCTGATTCAATCTAATGCAATGAACAGCAAGCGCCTAAATTTGTTACATGTCTCAAAGCTAGATTGGACCTATACAAAACATGTTTTGCCTATTCTGGTGCTCACTTATGGAATCATCTGCCTCCAGATCTGAAAACTCCAATGAGTCCCTACACATTTAACCGAAAACTCTTTCAATACTTAATCCATACCGACTATATGCCACCATAATTCATTTACTGGTATAATTGTTCAGTATAATTGTTCATTATAATTGTTCACTATATATGCGTGTGCGTGTGGGAGCGAGAGAGAGAGAGAGAGAGAGAGAGAGAGAGAGAGAGAGAGAGAGAGAGAGAGAGAGAGAAAGAGAGAGAGAGTGGGTGTCAGAGAGAGGGAGAGAGTGAATGCGTGTGTGCATGCGTGTGTGTGGAGAGAGTGATTGAGCGAGAAATGGTGGGGGAATGTGTCAGTGCATGCATTCGTACGTGTATGTGTGAGAGTGAGTGAGGGAGTGTGTGCGTGCGTGCATGCGTTCATGTGTACGTGTATGTGTGAGAGAGTGTGATTGAGAGAGTGAGTGTGTGTGTGTGTGTAGGATTGTGTGTTAGAGAGTGAGACAGTGGGAGAGTTGATGTGTTAGTGTGTGTGTGTGTGTGTGTGAGCGCGCGCATGCGTGTGAGTGTGTGTATATGAAAGAATACAGAGAGAGAGAGAGAGAGAGAGAGAGAGAGAGAGAGAGAGAGAGAGAGAGAGAGAGAGAGCTGAGCAGATGCATGTCATGTAACACGCATGTTATGTAACACGCGAATTCATATGTTTGTGTATTCTCATCTGTCATATTATAAGTTAAATACCATTTGATTTTATCATGTATAATCTAAACTTATGTTCATTACTGTAGTTTGAGTGAGAGAGTGAGTGAGTGTGAATGAGAGACAGAATGAGTGAGTGTGAGAGTGAATGAGTGAGCGTGAGAGTGAATGAGTGAGAGTGAATGAGTGAGCGTGAGAGTAAATGAGTGAGCGTGAGAGTGAATGAGTGAGCGGGAGAGTGAATGATTGAGCGTGAGAGTGAATGAGTGAGCGGGAGAGTGAATGAGTGAGAGTGAATGAGTGAGCGGGAGAGTGAATGAGTGAGAGTGAATGAGTGAGCGTGAGGGTGAATGAGTGAGCGGGAGAGTGAATGAGTGAGCGTGAGAGCGAATGAGTGAGCGGGAGAGTGAATGAGTGAGAGTGTCTGTGTGTGTGAGTGAATGAGTGAGAGTGAATGAGTGAGCGTGAGAGTGAATGAGTGAGCGTGAGAGTGAATGAGTGAGCGGGAGAGTGAATGAGTGAGCGGGAGAGTGAATGAGTGAGCTGGAGAGTGAATGAGTGAGAGTGTCTGTGTGTGGGAGTGAATGAGTGTGAGTGAATGAGTGAGAGTGAATGAGTGAGCGTGAGAGTGAATGAGTGAGCGGGAGAGTGAATGAGTGAGCGGGAGAGTGAATGAGTGAGCGGAAGAGTGAATGAGTGAGCGGGAGAGTGAATTAGTGAGAGTGAATGAGTGAGCGGGAGATTGAATGATTGAGCGGAAGAGTGAATGAGTGAGCATGAGAGTGAATGAGTGAGCGTGAGAGTGAGCGTGAGAGTGATTGAGTGAGCGTGAGAGTGAATGAGTGAGAGTGAATGAGTGAGCGTGAGAAGGAATGAGTGAGCGTGAGAGTGAATGAGTGAGCGTGAGAGTGAATCAGTGAGCGGGAGAGTGAATGATTGAGCGTGAGAGTGAATGAGTGGGCGTGTGAGTAAATGAGTGATCGTGAGAGTGAATGAGTGAGCGGCAGAGTGAATGAGTGAGCGGGACAGTGAATGAGTGAGCGTGAGAGTGAATGAGTGAGCGTGAGAGTGAATGAGTGAGAGTGAATGAGTTAGCGGGAGAGTGAATGATTGAACGGGAGAGTGAATGAGTGAGCGGGAGAGTGAATGAGTGAGCGGGAGAGTGAATGAGTGAGCGGGAGAGACAGAGTGAGTGAGCGTGAGAGTGAATGAGTGAGCGGGAGAGTGAATGAGTGAGCGGGAGAGTGAATGAGTGAACGGGAGAGTGAATGAGTGAGCAGGAGAGTGAATGAGTGAGAGTGTGTGTGTGTGAGTGAATGAGTGAGAGTGAGAGTGAATGAGAGAGAGAGAGAGAGTGTGTGGTGTGTGTGTGTGTGTGTGTGTGTGTGTGTGTGTGTGTGTGTGTGTGTGTGTGTGTGTGTGTGTGTGTGTGTGTGTGGACGCGCTGGCATCACTACTTTTACGTCACATACTTTTTATGTACACATTTTTCTCCATGTTTAGCCTTGTTTATGTTTACAACATTCATTTCACAATGTTTATTTTTCTTCCTATGTAAATGTATAATGCTCTTGATGAACGAAAGACGAGTGATTGGAAGGGCCGAATGTAAGACGGTCCTGCGCGCCCAATTTGTGACCCTAATAAAGTTGATTTGATTTGATTTTGATTTTTTTTGTTAATAAAGTTTTATTTTTCTTCACAGTGCAATTGCATGCAGTTTTAAGTATCCCTGCTTGCCACAGGTTAACGTCTTTTTCCTTTTAAGTACTTTACTTGTATATTCATTTGCGTATACAGTGTTCTGTATTTGACGTTAAGTTATCTCTTCTCACTAGTAAAACATATCTATGTTCTTGTTGGTTCTAGGTAGGTACTTTATTTGTTCAAGTGAAGTAACCTTCATTTCTTCTCTGCTTACAATAGTGGGATTGGAACCTGTGGGAGAGATATGTAATCCGGTGATATGAGTCTGCTTTATACTATTTTCTTATGTGAGAGTCCTTCTCTAGCCATACTGAGAAGCCCCCGAAAGACACTCTGACATAAGACTTATGAGTGCACTAAAGTTAACACGATTAGATAGACGAATGAAATGCTACAAGTCAAGAACAAACATCTATATCCCTATGCTACTATTACGCTAAGAGTAGATTACCTTATATCTTCTATTCTAGGAATTGAAATTAATAATTAAGCACATCGGCACTAATATCCCATTGCCTTAAACAATACGGGACTATAATTTCTTTTCCACACATAGGATTAATAGATATTTCTGTCCAGTTTTGGAACACACACTAAAACAGAAAACCTAGTTTCTACTATTTATATCGAGTGTCCAATCCTTCGTTGTCTTTTGATCCACAATCAAATTGTTCCCTAAGTCCCCACATCAAACGTCTGTGAACTCACGTATTCGTCAATTGCGCTATTCGTCAATTGCGCTCCGTCTCGTCTTCCGTTCTTCCGCGGTTTCCCGGTGTTCCCCTACGCTATTACTTCAAAGCGTCCGAACCCTTTGATCGCCGTCTCCGTTCGTTTTCCCGTTCTCGAAGTCTCCCCGTTGTTTTCTCCGTTGACAGAGCTGGTCAATGACTCCTTACACTGTATCCTATTTTATACTGTCGGTCAATAACCTTTAATTCGTCCTCATCTCAGAATGAAGTACTCGACTGTTAACCCTCCTCATACCTTGTAATTAATCTTACTAGTTTATCAGGGAATCATTAACTCACAGTATCCCGTGACATAGATGTCCTGGGAAGTAAAAGGCGACAGGCTTGATATTAAAAAAAAAACATCACCCACCTAATCTCGACTGATATATAATAACAATATGAGACTAGTATCATATACCTGCTGGCATGTTAGCGAAGTTGATAGCGAACTGCGCTGGTAATGTCAGAGCACGAGGTCGGACGCGGGTTCAACGTCTGAGCTCATATCATGTGAAATAGAGGGACAGATTAGCCTTCTATTCCGCCTGGCTCCCAAGTCTACACAATCTGATTGTGCTATCACATCACCGACTCTAGCAGGAAACTGCTTTAGGACTATTTATGTATATTATTAAAGCATTTGTCTAATAGCCGGCTCCGTGGAGTAGTCGTTACGCACGTGGTTCGTGATCCCATATACCAGAGTTTGAAACACAGCTGCGCGCAATTTGGCAGCAGACCACGTTTCGTTTTTTTTTTTTTTTTTTTAACGAAATGGTTTGGGTGCCAGTCATTCGGGAAGCAATGGCAAACTACTGAACGTAAACTTGACAAGAGATAACAACATCAAACCACTACTGGTATTGACTTCAACGTCCTGTAAAGGGTATGCAACTAACTGTTTTTCTAATGCCTAATATGCATACGTTAAAAGTTATTTGGATATCCTTTACAGGACGTTGCAGTCAACACCAGCATTTTTTGGCTGTGTGTAATTTCTTGGCAAGTTTTAAGTTCAGTAGTTTGCAATTGCTTTCTGAACGACCGGTACTCATACTAGTATAGTATGAAAACTAACAGAAGGCGGTCTACTACCAAATCGCCCGCAGCTGTGTTTCGATGTAGAATTACGAATGGCGTCCGTAACCCCTTCACCACAAGATGCATCAAGACGTATAAATAATGTCCTTTGCGATGATCATCATCATCGGCGTCGTCACTTTCTTCAGCATCATTATGCCATAGTCTTTTTTTGTGCGAAACGGTGATACTTCTTTTTCCTCTTTTGTTCTCTTTCTACCATCGGGGCATAGACGCTCAACTCACTCCAAGCCCTGCTATCTGTATCTATCCCATGAGGTTATGTCCATGTCCTTGAAACGATGATAGTTTCATCATTAACGTAATAATAATCATCTCCTATCCTTCTCCTTTCCTCCTCCCTCATCCTACTCTCTCCTCCTCGTCAATTCTGCTGATGCTGCCGCTGTTTTGTTTTCAAATTCTACATACAAGTTCTACAGTTTCATTTTAAAGACGCCGCAGTGTGTGAATAATTAGATCTGCTACTATCCACACTTGGCGTGTTTTTCCATGTGACATAAAATATCAAGTGCTGTTATAGCTAAAACACTTTGACAATAAATGACATGTAACATCAACAAGAATTCACAGTCTAACAACATCGTAATGCCATGTTGAAGTAGTATTGTGTTAGTTTTCTTTTAATGTAATAACTATGTTTATTAACGTCAGGCGCAACTGAACAGTGGGATCAGTGGTGGAGTAGTGGCTAGACGCCGACTTGGTGGCTATGGGTTTGATCCGCATCGAGGAGTATTCAAATTTTGAAAACATACTTGAGCTACCACGTCTGCCCAGATGAAAATGGATACCAGGAAATGTTTGAGGCCGCAAAGGCGGCCGGTAGGATACTAACGGCATCGTCCACCGAGTATCGATTTGTCTATACCAGGGGTCACCAAACTACGGCCCGCGGGACGGGTCCGGCCCGCGACGTCATTTCATCCGGCCTGCCGACGGTACTCGAACTTGATTGGTATAACGTATGGAACACGAGGCATTGTGAGGCAATTTAAATGTAAATATTATATTTAGAATTATAGGAGATCTTCACACGTGCGGAGACCTGGCTGCTATGTGTCTTAAATTTACTATTATCAATTATAAATTATTGTATCTAGATGTTCTTGCTTATTGTAATGTTTGCTTATTTCGCACTATCCCAAGTCCTTCCCCGGCTCGTGGTAGCGCCGCCTACGATCTGACGTTACCATGGTTTCCATGGCAACACACACACACACACACACACACACACACACGCGCGCGCGCGCGTGAATCTTTCCCTCCCTCAGATGCGTCCGGCTATCAACACAGGTCCGATGGTCCAGAAATATTTACTTCTTTTTGCCAGTCATCCATATTATAGGTATGTAACAAGGATTTCTTTGTTTGACTGTGATATGTAAGTGAACTACAAGTGTGAATAGAGGCAATAAAGTAGCAAACAAAGCATAAAAAGCCATAGAAACCTCGTATTATTACGAACATATTCCAATTCCAATTCCAATTTTCAAAAACAAAAATTCCAAATTCGGCCTCGTCTAACCTGCTTCATCAGCTGTGGTTATTGTTGAGGTCCGTGGTTTTTGTGGGTTTATTTGCCCTAATTCTTGTCTTGTGAGTCCTTTCTCGGACTGGTTATGTATCGTTTGTGTCTGTGACGTCAGCAGGGGGGATCGGTCGGCGGCTATCCTTTGTGCTCGTCTGTGCTTGTGTTTTCTTTGTTGGTATAGGCTCCTGGCTCGTCTGGCTTGCTGACTGCAGTCCTTATGAGGACTTTTCGCGATCCCACTCCAGCTGGGGGATCGGTCGGCGGCTGTCCTTTGTGCATGTTTCCTCTTGTGGTTTTCTTTGTTGGTGCAGGCTCCTGGTTTGTCTGGCTTGGCTGGGCGCAGTCCTTATAAGGACTTTTTATTTGGTCGTTTTGTCTCCTTTTTTGTGTAGTTTCTGTAGGACCTTTTCGACGTTTTCATTTTCCTCCTTGAGCCTGTTTTCACTGTTGCGTTTGCGTATCTGCTGCCTAAAGTTTTCTTCCTCCGTGGTCAGCTATGGGACGATTTTACCATCCTCGATATAGTACTCGAAGTCGGCCTCACAGTTGTAGTGTACTATGGGTATACCATCGGTTTCCCCCGGAGTTGTTTAGGCTTCTTCTTTTCTTTTTCTTCCCAGCGCCTTCTGAATTCCTCGCGCTTGATCACCACCTCAGAATAAATCCACGGTCAAGGTGTTAATCGAGCTCGTCTCTAGGCCTGTGTTTTTCAACCTTTCTGCTGGAGCAGATCCTTACGCAAATGATCCAAGTGCCTGTACTACTTTATGTAATAAACCAGATGGGCAAAAATTTTGCATTTAGGCGATTTCGATTTGTTTCTGCGGAACCCCTGGCTGCCATTCACGGAACCCCGGTTGAAAAACTCTGCTCTAGGCTGTTTATTTAGGCTGGCCCTATTTAACCGGTCTCTATGGCTAAGGGCTTGCGAACGCGTTGTGTGAGCCCGTATACCCGGGTTCGATACACGGCGGTGCTGGTTGTTTCGAAAAAGGTATAGGAGCCGGTGTTCAGAAAGCAATGGCAAACTACTGAACGTAAAATTTGCCCAGGAATCACGAAAAGCGAAAATGCTGGGGTTGACTGCTTCGTCCTGTGAAGGACAAGCAACTTAATTAAAAAATTTTTTTTTTTATTTATATATTTTGCAAACCTTATTATGAAATATATTCTATTACCAAAGGTACCTATAAACTGTGTATATACCTTTGGTGAGCCGTAGCTTCACCAGTGACCCCCTAAACCTCTGATTTTCTTGTGTTTCAAAGGGATTTTAATTATGTTTCTACTTCAATGTTTTTTTCATATTCAGATCCCGTGTACTTCTCCCTTCATTGTGGTACTAAGAAAAGAAAAGTGGACGCCGAGTGTCGCGTTTTCAATAAAGAATGGGGAGTAAAGTACTTCTTTGTAGAAACAAAGGATCACAAAACCAGTTGCATAATATGCAGCGAAAGTGTTGTCGTTTTGAAAGAGTACAATCTTCGGCGTCACTACGAAACAAAAAATATATCAATATATTCATAGTTTTCTGGAAAGTTACGCTCTGAGAAATATGAGTCCAAGAAACATGGTTTAGAAACACAAAGCCATCTCTTCACGAGAAAGTTTGCTTATAATGAATCTGTCACTCGCACAAGTTACAAAATAGTGCATACGATGGCAGAAAGAGGAAAACCGTTTACTGGTGGAAACTTCATCAAAGAGTATATGATGGAAGCAGCAAATGACTTGTGTAAAAAAAAAAAACGTCGATTTTTTGTGGATCTATCAGCCTTTCGGCAAGTTCAGTTGTGCGAAGAACAGAAGAACTTGGAGAGAACATAGTGCTACAGATACGCTAGAAAACTAGGAACTTGTTGTGGTATTATCTGGCGCTGGATGAGTTTATTGATCTCTCGAGTACGTCACAACTTCTCGTGTTCATTCGTGGTGTCAATTTGGAATTTCAGATAACGGGAGAGTTGGCATCCGTTTGCAGCATGCATGGAACAACAACTTTTTTTTTTTTTTTTTTTGTTTTTTTTTAAGCATATCCTTTACAGGACTTAGCTGTCAACACCAGCATCTTTCAGCTGTATGTTGATCTCTTGGCAAGATTACGCTCAGTAGTTTGCCATTGCTTTCTGAGCGGCCGGCTCACATACCCCGTAAGTTACCGATGCGATTCGAACCACTGCTTATTTGAACCGTCATCACGTTACCTGACGAGAGTATACGAGATTACGGAGAAAAGTCATAACCTCTAAGCCACGAAGCCGGCGGAACAAGAACTGGAAAAGACATTTTCATGGAAGTGCAAAAAGTTTTGCAACACTATAAGCTTCAGTGGAATCAGCTTCGGGGTGTAACAGTTGATGGAGGAAACAACAGGGCTGAGGTGAGGAAGGGTCTGGTGGGGCAGATCATGGCTCATTTGGAACATTTGCAGCCGTTTCTGCTGTGAACTTCATTCGGGGACATGCTCTTAATCACCGTCAGTTCCAGGCTTTTCTTGAAGAAATTGATTCTGAATTCTGTGACTTGCCTTATCACACATCAGTCAGGTGGCTCAGCTGCGGTAAAGTCCTGTTTCGTTTTTACAAGCTCCGAAACGAAATAGATGTTTTCCTCACTGAGAAAAGATAAAGGTGATCCACAGCTGTCAGATCCTACCTGGCTTGTCAAAGTTGTTATTTTTGGTCGACATGACATCCCACAAGAATGAACTGAATTTGAAAATTCAGGGAAAGAATAACCTTGTCTGTTATCTCTACAGAATCATCAATGAATTTCGGAGAAAGCTGTCATTGTTTGAAGCGCAACTGGAAGGAAATTTTTTTTTCTCATTTTCACAGTTTCAAAGAGTTTTGCGCTACAATCACTGAAGATGTCAACCTCGATTTTCCGGGAAAAAACATTATTCGTGACTTGAAGAAGCATTTTTTGAGACATTTTCAGATCTTGACAGAATCGAGAGTGACATTCTTCTGTTTCAGAATTCGTTTGATGATGTGCCAGGCGAACTATAATTGGAGCTCATTGATTTGCAAGCAAATGACTTGTTCAAAGAGAAGCAGAGGGAAAGAAAACTTGTTGAACTTTACAGCTGCTTACCTGATGTTGAGTTTCCGAAACTGAAGAAATTTGCCGCTGTTATGGCATCAGTGTTCTGAACAACTTATGTCTGTGAGCAAACATTTTCAAAAATGAAGTATGTGAAGTCAACACATCGAACGAGACTGACTGAAAAACATTTGAAAGCAATTATCTTGATTAGATGCAGCAATTCCAAACCACACATTGATGATATTTTGAAAGCCATATATCAGTTTCACAAATCTCACTAACCTTTTTTGCTGCTTAGTTTGTGAGATTCGGATATGTGCACACTAGGTCTGATGCAAACTACTAAGCGTAATCTTGCCAAGAAATCAACAATCAGCTGAAAGATGCTGATGTTGACAGCGATGTCCTGTAAAGGATATGCAAACATTTTTTCTTATGTCTGATGTAACTAACTTTTTGCTAACATCGCCTTCTTTGATAACTTTTTTAGTAAATAAATATGTTTGTTGTATTTGTTTTTTGTGCATTGCATGCCACTCACCCATGATTACCTTAGTTTTTCATCTTTTTTCCCAGAGCTTTCTTTCTGGCTTGCAAGTATTGTTAAAGTTAGTTGCATATCCTTTACAGGACATTTGCAGTCAACACCAGCATTTTTTGCTGTTGTTGATGTCTTGGCAAGTTTACGTTCAGTAGTTTGCCATTGCTTTCTGAACGACCAGCACCAATACCATAGCGTAAAAACCCAGCGCAACGAGATCTGCTGCCAAATCGCGCGCAATTGTGTTTCAAACGCGGGTATACGGGATTACGTACTGCGTCCGAAAAATCTTCGCCACGGAGCACGGCGCAGGTATTGTACAAAATGAGTATGCGGCCCGCGAAAATCATTTTGTCAGTTATCCGGCCCGCCGTGAAAAAAGTTTGGTGACCCCTGGTCTATACAAATATGGGTCTAGCACTATATACCCAATGCGTGTAATCAATCAATCAATCAATCAATCAATCAATCAATCAATCAATCGCCGTATTCACAGTGAAGGTTGGCTGCAATGGATCTCCAACATGGTCTCGTTGTTTTTCGTTTGTTGTAGTCTCATTGCTGTCTTTGGGATACTACGTGGTGAGGTCCCAATCTCTTCCACAATTGGCAGCCATGTTCACGTTTGTGTCCTGAACACTCCTCGTGTGTGCCACACACTTTTTTGTTTCACTTTCGAGGCCGTTGATCTATAGGACGTGTAAAGATGCCTGTAATTACTTTATTTTACTTATTTACAACTGAACAGTTACAAATATTTACCTGTAGCCGCTCGACGTCGTAAACGCTGCATGTTAAATATGCGTTTTACAAGATAAGGCGGGAGCCGCGATGACGCATTGGCTAACACGCTTGTCTGCTTGTCGGGTGGCATGTGTTCGAATACTCTCCACGTAGAATTCTAAAAAAAAATGAATTGAGATGTTAGGTCAGTGTGACAAGACCGCCGGGGCTTGGTCTGGTTTGCCACGATAGATACTATCCCCTGCCTTTGCTCCAACCACCTCAATAGCACTCTACATCTACCAGGCCCCACACAAGCCGGGACAGCTTAACCTTCCCTCCCTCACCTAGGGTTCCAAACCCCAAGGGGGTTCGGACCAGACACCAGTCATATCACTGCACAAAGTCATAGCTAAGAGAACAAAAATTTAATTCTGAACTACGTCAACCACAACACAGAGAAGGATGGCTGAAAGCCAGACTAGAAGGACTATGTACAAGATCAAAGATGCAGATGAGTATTCATCATGGAGGCGGACGATAGCTCGTGCGGTTGTCCAGTCGTGGTAGCGACTCACCCAGGCTCCTCCAGTGGACTGGAACTCCAAGGTCTGCTGCCTCTCCAAAGTTCCCTCTTCACCCAGAGAACCTAGCAAGGGCTGATCAAGCGCAGTACCACTGCCTGACTGACACTGCACTGATGAACAAGGATCCTTCCTTGCTGTCGTACTATTTCCCTCGTCCCACTCCTGATGAAGTCTGGGCCGACCCTAGAACATTAGCGGTCTCCCACTTGCAGAAAAAATACATGTAGCACCGTCTCAAAATACACAAGAGCCAGG
Organism: Cepaea hortensis; assembly: GCA_963921405.1. Taxonomy (NCBI): domain Eukaryota; kingdom Metazoa; phylum Mollusca; class Gastropoda; order Stylommatophora; family Helicidae; genus Cepaea; species Cepaea hortensis. Next base: position 80,351,220 of record OY992886.1, read on the forward strand.
TCACTCTTCTATCTCATCGGTGACCCACACACTGATATGTCACCTACACAATGAGCGGTTGCTCCACACGAACACACAATGTCACTGGTAAAGTCCATCAGGTGACTAAACACTTCACCTTATTTCCATGTCCTTGGACAATAGATCTTCACACAGTATCATGTAACTACCCTGATCAATGGGTAGTAATCACAACCTAGCATACACTGTCAACAGTTCATCACGATGGCATGAGGTAGCTCCCTACCTTCACAAACATTTCACTCTGGTGTTTCCACCAATGTTGTAATCAATGTCCTAGTTCACTGGACCACATGTTGGCTTCATAAAGTTAACCAATGTAAAAACACTATTTAAGCATCAACTGATACATGGTGTCCCATAACCCAGCCGGGCCAGAAGCATATAACACAGGTCATGGTGACCGGTAACAATGATCACTCTGCTCAACTTGAAAGGTCACTACCTTGCAATCACCAAGGTTTACACAGAGGTTGAATGTCACCAGTGCTTCACTGGCCAGAATCACCAGACGTTTCAGTGTTGGATCCTCTCAGGATCGGATGACACTCGTCGGACTCTTGACGGAGGTCCTAACCTAGACCTACCGACTTATTCAGCACTCAGCTCCTTCCAACATTGATCTTGCAGAATCAGACGACCACTCCCAGTATGGCCTCAATCAACTTCTGGATAGGCACTGGAATGAGTGGGCCCATAGAGCTCATGGTGAAGCTCTTGAATCTTCTACTGTATAGTAATAACAGATCCTGAAACACGGAGAGGTTGGTGTGAGTACTCAACTACAACAAAGACTACCAGCATCTCCACCCTGTCACCTGCCTCTCAGACATTCCTCATGTCTACCAACATGAGTATGAAATCATCACATCATAGATCTACTTAGTCACTATAATATATAGGCATAATGATGGTAGAAAAAGCAATAGCACACCTGTTCAGTCAAGTAACACTTCTGGGCTACATATAACCCCTAGCACCAGAGTCGACTGTATGACTCTGTCAAGCATCCTTCGCCTGGTGCCAGTCCAATCCGGTTTCATCTTCCATCATCAATCAACATATACACTTACTTTCCTTTCAGTGTAGGGATTACTGTATCGAGAAGGTGTCCAGCCGGACATCTCCTTCCTGACAGACTCATCAATTCATCAATCCCTTAACCCATGGACTGATGAATTACACACATTAATAACTATATGTCCATAATGAATTATACTCCTGATAATTCATTACTATAGCATTAACTAAGGAGAACTCATGACTTGTTACACTTAAATAACAAAATCATATCACAGCCATAGTGTCAGGTCTGGGATCCCTGCCCCAGATCCTGAGTTGCCCTTGTATTCACTGACTATCTTTCAGGTCAGTCATACCTGTGCCGGTCGAGCACAGCTGTGGTGGCCATCCACCATTACACTTTCCCACAGCTACTGTGGGTCCCGTGTACCTTGTCCCGTGACGACTTAAGTCACGTCATCCAATGTAGCAAACCTCCAGACTCCACTACCAAACTCTGGCTCCACCTTTTTTTTTTTGGGGGGGGGGGGGATTATGCCCCTCATATACTACTACTTCACGGCAGTACTCCAAGTACTCCATGAACCGAGTCAGGGTTCCAGAAGAGTAGAATATTAGAGACAGAAACGGTTAGGTTCAAACCTCGATCTATCTAGACACCTCGGCCTCGAATTACGGAGTGCCGCATCACCCTCGATCGGGTATGTTCACTCATCGGATATGCACGATTGCATTGGGTCGGACCTATTACCGATCGGGTTGGGGGTACCGGCCTACCTCCCGCTGCCTAGACAAACGTAAGATGGAACACGCACGGTCATCCTAGCGGACGGACATGACAACAAGCAGTAACAATAGTATCATGAATACTTCTTATCAACTGTTATCCTACCGATGCAACACCATTCGGCTTACGCGGAATAACACTGCTATCTGCACACAGCAAATACACCACTGCTGATCTCACCTTGATTCCTCGAAACATCACCATCACTGGTAGCACAATTAAGTTACCATTCTAATGTCCCGCAGCACATTACACATCAATAATAATAAGCTCTACCTTATCATTTACAGCGTCTAGCATGTTGATGTAATGAATGACAAACTGTCGCCTTGCCTGCGTAATTAATAAACCAAACCCGTAACTGCTCCACACTGTAAAGCACATCGTTCGGCCTAGTTTATTTACACACCACTCGCTGTGGAATACGGCCTTTTCCGTCAGGTAACACATTACATTGCTGATCGATAAAGCCTACTTAAATATGCAAACCGCCAACTGTAACGGATAACTCTACGCGACAACTCAATTTTGCGACGGCAATTAATTCATTCCGGGAACTCAGCACGGCATCACGACAACAATTAAATAATAGAATAAGTATTCAACTAACCTGTGATTGAAGAATCACAACCTTGACTGCAGATGTCCGCACTGGCCGCGAATATTGACATCAAAAGTACATCAGCCTGTTGGCTGCGATCTGCCTACGCTGAGGTTTGGTGGGCGACTGCTCACGACAAAGTCAGTGCGCCTTCCACTCGCCTACACGGGCCGCGTGACTTTCATGATTCATGAAGAAAACCAGAGTCACGATAAGTTCCACCAACCCGTGCTGCATGTAGCACTCGTGAACTTAGAGATCTCTACCACGTACGCACCTGAGGGAACATTCTAGATTTTTCTATAAATAACTAGAATAGCTCCGCCCCGCACTACTTTTTGATGGTGAATACCCTATTACTTGATATTAATTCAAGGGAGACCAACGCATCGCACTCCCTTCAAAGGGATATTATGCAGAGATCTGCCGATCTGTAGCCGTTTCGTCACAGTCAGCTCGGCTGGTACCATCAGTCAATCAGGTGCCTTCTCCACAACGAAGGTTGGCTGCAATGGATCTCCAACACTGTCCTCGTCTTGATTATACATTCTGTCAGATTAATATTCGTCCATCTCTTGGTGTTATCTTCCCACTTGTATCTTTGTCTGCCTCTCAACCTTGCATGCTTTCAACCGTGCCCACCAGTATGGTTTTTATTAGAGTGTTGTTTCTTTTAACGTGACCGAAATATTTCACTTGCCTCGTTTTTTATTTCTTTCATCAACACTCTTTTCATTCCCAGTTTTTCTACAACCTGTGTATCTGATTGTTTTTGTTTCCATGAAATACAACATATTCTTATGTATACCCACATCTCCATTGCCTCTATTCAACCTTCTAGTTGCTTGTTCAATGTCCAGGTTTCCGCGCCATACAGTAGCGTTGAATATACGTAGCATATGACAACTCTCATTTTTAATGCTTGTTAATCTCTCTAAATGTTAATACTGATTTCATGCTGTTGACAGCATTTTTGGCCATCCCTATTCTCACTTTTACTTCTACTTCGCCTCTGCCATCATCTGTTATTACATGTACCATAAAAAGCCCTGGAGAGTAAAGTCAGCCGGTCTGATATTGACCGCGGAATGTCGATTGATCTATATACATATGAGACTAGCACCAAATACCAAATAGGCCTCAATGCGTGTAAAGGGGCCCTTAACATTTGACTTTTACAGGATACGGTAAGAATTTTATCAGTCTATTTAACCGAAAACCAGCCGTTATGTAAATATTATATATTGCTGATCAATAATGTGCTAATTCCCTAGACAGCAAATTACGATGCTGGAGAGACATGGCTAATGCATTGTCCATTTATTAAACAACATACTTTGATAGGAAAGTTTGTTTTATAATTAGACCCTCAAGATTGAAGACTGGAATGTGAATGCATTAGCATTCTCTCCACAACGATTGGGAAATATATGTGGTTGTATGAGAGGCGTCTATAAATACCAGTTAACAAATATGTGGGAAATGTGTGCTTTTCTGTCTTAGCATTGGGAAATATGTGTGGTTGTCGTGTTAGCAAAGGGAAATATGTGTGGTTGTTGTGTAAGCATTGGGACATATGTGTGGTTGTTGTATAAGCATTGGGAAATATGTGTGGTTGTTGTATACGCATTGGGAAATATGTGTGGTTGTTGTATACGCATTGGGAAATATGTGTGGTTGTTGTGTAAGCATTGGGAAATATGTGTGGTTGTTGTGTTAGCAAAGGGAAATATGTGTGGTTGTTGTGTTAGCAAAGGGAAATATGTGTGGTTGTTGTGTAAGCATTGGGACATATGTGTGGTTGTTGTATAAGCATTGGGAAATATGTGTGTTTGTTGTATACGCATTGGGAAATATGTGTGGTTGTTGTGTACGAATTGGGAAATATGTGTGGTAGTTGTGTGGCGAAAGATCACAATAAAAAGTAGGGAAAGTTCAGGTGTTGTGTAGTGAGTCGTTTCGCAACGATTTTAAGCCACATGTGTCGTTGTTGTGTAAGAAATCTCACAACTGCAGCTGATATATACTATTAGCTGCTGTAAAATATTTAAATGACAAAACTGTGAATTATGGGGACTGTTGTGTAAGTTGTCAATCAATAACAACGGTGACATGACATATACTGGGTTGCTTAGTGAGTAGTTCCTGTAAACTTAAGTATATGTCTGGCTGTTGTATAAGGAGACACTCGTTGACACATGAGAAATGTGCTTTGTCGTTGCGTAAATACTACCTCAATGACACTTAGGAAATATGTTTGACTGTTGAGTTTGAGTTAAGCTCAGTCAAGAACCGACACTACAGCACTAATGACATTTCTATACATAATTCGTCCTCATTTTCTACAAACAACGAAGAATCTAATGGTTCCAGCTGCAGTCTCATTATGTGCCAGTCTGACCTTTCCTAATAAGAGTACTGAGTGTCGGCCAAAACTTCTGGTCAGCATCATTCTCTCTACGCCTGATTACTGACCTGTTCTGCCACACCATATACACATTCCCATAGGGTCTTGACCCCCGACTGCCTCATCATGGACCAAGTCTGCAACCAACAGTGAAGACCCAGGCAATCTGCCCATCTGCTCGTTTCCACCACACCAGCATGGGCTGTGGAAAAGATCCAACAGATGTTCCTTGTCTTTGATTTTTAAAGTGAAGAAAGCCACTCTGCACGAAAGGGAGTCTCCGTGGTGAAGTAGTCAAGCCGTCTGACTCAAGCTCCGAAGATTGTGGGTTCGATTCTTGGCTGCGTCCTTCGGGTCACAAGTGCCTTTTTCGGAGACTCCTGGGGGGTCGTCACTGGAGCTACGGAGTTCGTGCTTTGTGCGATGCTTTCGGCAGCCTACGCTGAGGCATATGGGGTAAAACCCAATGCAATGTAGACTTTTAAGCGAATTTTTTAGCGCCGTTCTTTAAGCGACTTTTGTTTAAAGCGGCTTTTTAAAGCGACTCTGCACTAAGCATTCCTGTCTTCACCTTTCTCAGGATTATATGTGAATAGGTTAAAGTCACAACATGTGTATAGTGTTTGTCCTCCAGTCAGCTGAATGCCGCCGTGACTTCCCCTACCTCCATTCTCAGACTGAGGGTAGTGGTAGGATATGGCACAAATAAGAAGTGCTCTTAGCCGTTGGGTACATAATGTCTTAATGACACTTGGGAAATATGTTTGATTGTTGTGTAAGCAGTAATTCATTGACATTTGGGAGACATGTTGGGCTGCTGTAAAAAGCAGTTTCACCATAAATTTTGGAAAACATGTATCGTTGCTGTAGAAGTAATGTCTCATTGACATTTGGGAGATATGACTGAATGTTGTACAATGCATATTCTCTGCAATTTATCTTTGTCAACTGAGGAGAGAAAGAAAGTACTTAAGAGCTATACTGAGCCAATCCGGATGTATCTAAGCGAATCATGGACAATTAGCAGACAAATACGGAATTATGTAGAAGCGGCTGAGATGTTTTGTTTGTTTATTTTCTTCATAGAAGAATGATGAGAACATCGAGAATTGATGGGAAGAGCAATACAGATATCTCGAAAGAAGTTAACTCACAAAAGAAGTTACTCGCATCAGAAGAGAACAGTTCACATTCTTTGTTCACGAGAAAGGGGAAAGATGGAATATGTCGCCACAACGGGGAAGCTGGAGAGGAAGAGGGCTAAATGAGACCAAGTGAGAAGTTGCTGGCCGTTTGATATCGTGGCATGGAGCAACATCAGTTTAAACAATGATTGGCCGTACATGAGACTGAAGACTATGGACATGCACGATCAACAACGCCCCACAGCATGGGCTATAAAAAGAAGATATATGTATAATAATATATGTACAATAATAATAGTAAGAAGAAGAAAGGGAAAGAAAGAAAGAAACAATTAAACAAACAAAAAGAAACAAGCAATCAAGTAAACAAACAAGCAAGCAAAAAAAAAAAAATAACCACACAAATAAAACACAAACAAGCAAGCAAACCAGCAAGCAAACAAACAAACAAACAAACAAACAAACAAACAAGCACACAGTAGCTCTTATTTAGAAAGCTCTGCAAGGATCAGAACCCAAGCACGGTCACCTCAAAAGGTTCTTGTCACTGCTAAAATCGCCAATACTGCCCACGTAAACATTATAATGATAAGACGCGCATGGGGACATAAAGTATAACACCACATCCCATATGTTCTTCAACAAGCGGTGCATGCTGGGCGCTGTATTGATTTTCATCAGTGTGACCGGGCACCAGTCTCCTGTTATATTTCACGAGTCCAACATAAGCTGCTTGAGTCAGTCTTGTGTGTTATAAAGTGACATTTACCTGCTAGATTGTAGGGCGCCGCCGTAGTGCAGTTTTGAGCATGTCTGCCTGTCTGTCCGGTGGATATATGGTCGGATTCCTATCGAAGGCAGGCTTTTTCAAAGCCTACTATGGGTAACTGAGGTCTGCACGGCTGAGCGGTTTAACGCGCCCGCCTTAAACTTCCTGTGCCCTGACGATGGGGTAGTGGGTTCCTTCCATACACCGCCCATTTAGACTTAAATTTTGACTTCTTGTTCGGAAAACAATGGCAAACTACTGAACGTAAAATTACCTAAACAAATTCAACATAGGGTTGGTCGCAACGTCCTGCAAACATTGCAACATTGAAACATATGGTACCAGAACATTTCCTGGGAAGTAAAGGCGACATTTGTGATATTATGGAAAGATAGGGCTAACATCATATACTCAATACACTCCATAGTGTGATTTGAAAATATACTCAATACACCCCATATTGTTATATTATGAAAATATAGGGCTAACATCATATACTCAATACATCCCATAGTGTGATATGAAAATATAGGGTTAACATCATATACTCAATACACCCCATATTGTGATATTATGAAAATATATGGTTAACACCATATACTCAATACACTCCATAGTGTGATTTGAAAATATACTCAATACACCCCATATTGTGATATTATGAAAATATAAGGTTAACACCATATACTCAATACATCCCTTAGTGTGACAAATGATGCACCAATTCATTTATGTGTACGTTATCAGATTTCAGATTACATGTTGTCTGTGTGGTCAGCGTATGACAATGTTCTGAAACGCTATACATCTTCGGTTGTAGTTTCAATGAATAAAAACACAACGAAATAAATAACAATACAATTAGTGGGCCGTGCAAGAGCATATTGTAGAAGCGTGACCATTGATGAAACAATTAGAACATCTTTTAGAGGTCTTAGACTATTGATACACATAATCAAAGGTTCTATAGAAAATTGGTACACAAAAGCAAGGGTCCTATTTATTTGAAACAAAAGTACATCTAATAGAGGTCTTTACATATCGATATACAAAAGCAAGAGTTCCATTTCGTAGGCACAAAAGCAAAAACAGACATAGTTCTTCTAATTAATATGTGAATGAAATAAGCGCTGATTAAGCGAATAACATAAAGACAAAACTTTGCTGCCGCATTAAAAGACATTGCTAGAATCCATACCAGGATAAGTTTGAATGTAGGAGAGGAAGGGATAGAATGGTAACAATTTAGAAGATACTATCGAGAAATTGAGCAACAGCGGAATGAGAGACAGAAAGTGTTATACATCCATAAAAGTCAACCCTTATTGCGGAGACGATAACCTGTCAACATCGAGTAACGACACCAGGAAATATCAACTAACTGTAGACATCGACGAACTAAACCTTAGGAATAGACTAACTAAATCAGTAGACATCGTCTGGCTACACCTACTAATCGAAACTATAAACATCGACTAACTAAACCTATTGATATCGATTAACCAAACCTGTTGATATCGATTAACCAAATCTTTCAAAGTGGACTAACTAACCCTGGAAACATCGTCTAACTAAAATTATAAATGTGGAATAACTAAACCTATATATATATATATATATATATATATATATATATATATATATATATATATATATATATATATATATATATATATCGACTAGCTAAACATATAAATATCTAATACTAAATAATGTAGACATCGGCTAATTAAATCTGTAAAGATCGACTAATTAAATCTGTAAACATCAAATAACAGACCTTGTAAACATAAACTAACCAAACAAATAAACGCTGACTAACTAAACTTGTAATCATCGACTAACTGAACATACAAACATCAAAAAACTAAACCTGTAATCATCGACTAACTGATCATGCAAACATCGTCTAACTAAACATATAAACACCGACTAACTAAACCTGTAATCATCGACTAAATCAACATGCAAACATCGACTAACTAAACATAAACATCGACTACCTAAACGTTAATCATCGACTAAATGAACATGCAAACATCGATTAACTAAATCTGTAAACATCGATATCCGACAGGCGGACAGTTAGAACATTGCGTTGCAGATTCTGCAGCTTGTTTTGTTACATGCGAATTGGTGTTATCTTTCCTCAGGAGTAAACTAGGCCGGCCGAGAGAAGGATCATGCTGAATAGGCAACACGTGGCCTCTAAATTGGGCCCAGGCTTTGCGCGATGGAGAGGGATAAATCCATTTAACAAATTATCGTCATTGAAGAAGGGAAGGTGCCAGTCAACCATCGATTATCTAAAGCTGTAAGCATTGATTAACTAAAGCATTATATATCGATTAATAAAATATGTAAATATCGACTAATTAAATTTGTAGACATTGACTAACTAAACCTGTAAACATTGACTAACTAAACATGTAAGCACCGACTAACAAAAACATTAGACATCCACTAACTCAACCTGTAACATCGATTAAATAAACCTGTAAATATCGGCTAACAAAACCTGTAAACTTTAACTATTTAAAATAGTCATCGGCAATGTAAACATTGACTAATTAAATCCGTATAGAGCTGTAAACATCGACTAACTAAAGTTGTAGACATCGACTAACTAAACCTGCAAGCATTCAGTAACTAAACCTGTAAACATAGACTAACAAAACCTATAAACAATGACTAGCTTACAAATTAGACATCGACTAACAAAACCTGTAAACATCGACTAAGGTAAAGTAAAGCAAAGGACCCTTGTAAATGTCTTGGGGAGCAATTGAATTGTTGTGTTAGTCTCATAAGCTTATAGTCCAATGGGTCTCGATGGGTCCCAGGACATTTCATGATATCAACTTTAGACTGGGTTGCAATTGTTTGGGACAAAAGAGTTAAATACAAGCTACATTGTGAATGAACACCAAACATAAGACACACTGAAAGCAAAGAGAGGATGAGAGGGAGAGTACGAGATGGTGGAACTGCCTAGATTATCAGGCAGATGGCCATGTAATAGTAAGCAGGGATGGGAGTCATGTGAGTGGGCGTACGTGACAACACGCATCATCATCATCATCATCATCATCATCATCATCATCATCATCATCATCATCATCATCATCATCATCATCATCATCATCATCATCATCATCATCATCATCATCATGTGTCATATCTAGAAGCTTGGACTATCATAGTTCGATGTCTCGCACGATCGTCAGAATCTCGCGTGAGGTCTCTGCTCTTGTCCCGATTATGTCATGTGGTTAAGCCATTCAGGTATTTCGTTGTCTCCCCCTGGATCTTTTCCCCATTCAGTTTGCTGGTTGTCACTAAGTTTTCAAGATGATTTTTCTTCATAACGTACCTACACATTTTGTCTGTCTACGTTTAGTTTATCAAATAATTGTTGGATTTTCGTTTGTTTCATGAAAGACTTCTTCATTCATATTTTTTTTTCTTTCCGTGGTATTCTTTGTGTTTTCCCAGAAACAACATTTGCAGTGCTTTTACATGTTTCACAGCTTGTCTAATTATTTCATACTTCTAATGCATTAAACAGTATAAGTTTCCCTTAGCACTTAATGACACTTTTTCTCATTGCTATTGAAAGCTTTTTATTGGTGAGAATGTTTTTTGTTTTGCTAAAGATCACTCTTACCTTGCCGATTTCTACAGGACATTTTCCTTCTTATATTATGACTGTTCCAAGAAAGTTCAACCGATTCACCTGTCTCAGAAATGTCCCGCTCAGTTCCGTGTTGCATTGTGGTATTCTTGTCTTCTTGGAGACGACCATCATTTCTGTTTCCGTAGTTTGATTTTAACTTTCTTTCCGTAGTTTGAGACTAACTTTGTTTCTGTAGTTTCATTTTAACTTTGTTTCTGTAGTTTGATTCTAGCCTTTGTTTTCGTAGTTTGATTCTAACAGTTTCTTTCTCACCGTGCAGATGCTCACAACTCAATTAGAAAACCAACCAATTTGCAGTAACACAAAGAGTGTCTCGCTGGCTGTTCTTTACAGTAAACATATTGCTTCAGGGGTGACGTTGTTGTCATTGTTTTTTGTTGTTGTTGTTTTTCTTTGCTCTCACTGGCTTTGAACTCAAGCGTAGTCCATACACTGACTACCACTACTTTTAGTGCATTGGACTTATTTTTGCGTGTAGAGTAGCTTTCTCTATTACCAGTGTCCCTCGTCATCAGGCGTACTCTCTCTGACCTCAGTGGTACTTTGTAATTTACTTCTCCTAGTCAAGAACGAGAAGTCAACAGCTTAGTCCAGCTGACCTATGTAGAGGTTGAAATCACTACCTCGACATCAGCACACCGGATGTTTGAAAGTGTGAAGTTCTGTGGCCACACGTTGGTGTTCAATTTTCACACTGCCTAGCTTGTCCTCTAATCACTGCTTCTATCATCCATTTCTATGACTGTTGATCAATACTAAGAAATTTATATCTCTCAATCTACACACGAAATTAAAGGTTCATGAATGAATGGTAATGATAAAAAAAATATGCTTGGCATCCGCTCTGATTAAAAATTATGTGTTTTCATTTGTGCATTGATTTCTTCTTTGGCTTTCACACAGTTAACCAAATTTCCAATTAGGGTATTTGACGGAAGGCTGACATGCGATTGAAGTTCATCATTAGTTACTGGGTCTATGGAGAATGCGTTTAATCAATCGAAATGTTTTTGATGATAATGTTTTTTGATGATTGGTTTTAGAGAAATCTTATACATTTAGGTGTCTTTTTTGTTGCAGGCAAACATATCGTTTGTCACAAAGTAAAAGAAATACAGAAAAACACAAAAAAGACACCGAGAAGAGAAGTAGAGTCAGAAATGAATAATAAGAGAAGAACAAGGATAGAGTTGCATAGGATGGGACGACTTGGGATGAGTTGATGGCCTATGCCCCAAAGAGAAGAAACTGTTGGTCTATTTTTGGACAATGAGGCCAGTTGAATGATTCCGAAGATAGCCCTTTCAATTGGTGTTTTATGGACGTTCTGGCCTTTGGTCATCTCTCACTCAAGACTGTGTTGTCGCTCCAGGGGAACCTGTGATAGTTCCATTTTTGTCGATCAATCAAGCCTATGAATACCACGTCAGCTGCTATTTTGTCGCTCTGAAAATATAATCAAAATACGATCACAGCCGGGACGTTTTTTACTTAAGTCCACAGGGGTTGAACGTGTTTGTTTCATTAGCGAGGCACGAACAACAATAGATTAACAGTAGTCAAGAGATTTGAAACTCCCGTTAGCTAGCGAGACATGAACAACAATAGCTTAGTAGTCATGAGATGTGAACATCTCTTTGGTTACCGAGACATTAACAGCAAAAGCTTAGTAGTCATAAGATTTGAAAATTTCTTTTCTTAGCGAGAGAGACAAGAACAGCAATAGCTTAGCAGTCATGAAATGTGAACATCTCTTTTATTAGTGAGACATGAACAGCAATAGCTTAGTAGCCTGAGATTTGAAAATTTCTCTTTTGTTAGCATGACATGAAAAGCAATTGCTCAGTAGTCTAGAGATTTGAAAATCTCTTTTGTTAGCGAGAGAGACAAGAACAGTAATAGCTTAGCAGTCATGACATTTGTAAATCTATACAGAAATAGTTTAGTAGTCATGAGATTTGAAAAACTCTTTTGTTAGCGAGACAAGACCAGCATTAGCTTAGTAGTCATAAGATTTTAAAATTTCTTTTGTTAGCGAGAAAGACAAGAGCAGTAATAATAGTTTAGCAATCATGAGATTTGAAAAACTCTTTTATTGGCGAGACATGAACAACAATAGCTTAGTAGGTATGAGGTTTGAGTGTGTTTGTCTTATTGGGAGACATGAGTAGTGATGGTTTAGTAGTCAACCTCCGTGGCCGGTCTCCATGACCAGGCGTTCGAAACTCAGTTGCGACCAATTTGTGCAGCAGACCGTGTCGCGTTGTGTTATAACGTGTTGGTATGGGAACCGGTCGTTCAGAAAGCTATGGCAAACTACTGAACGTAAAACTTGCCTAGTACATCAACAGCAGCTGAAAAATGCTGGTGTTGACTGGAACGTCCTGTAAGGGATATGCAACATTTAAAAAAAAATAAAGTAACCAACCGATTGATGTTTTTGTCTTAGCCAGACACGGACAGCGAAAACTTAGTAGTCATCACTGTTGAACGAGTTTGTCTTATTAGTGAGAGGCGAACATCAATAACTCAATAACTTACCAGTCAACAGATTTGAATGTGCTTGGTGATAGCTGAGTAGTCAACACGTTGGAATGGAGCATTCTTATAGAGAGACACGGACAGTGATAATTTACTAGTCAGCGGATGTAATGTGTTTTATTAGCGAGACACAAACTGCGATAGCGCAGTAGTTCGTTTTCTTGCGGAATGATTGTCAAGGATCTATCCATAGATGTACCTTATGTAAATTTGCGACGTGTGCGATTCTGGCATCGATCTAGTCTCTATAATTGGTCTAAAAAACTGTTCAGATGCTTTTGTGAGACTCGCTGGCCAGAACATGAACTCATCTTCACATCATTATGCCGTGACCTACTGTACGCAAAGGACTAACACCTCGAAAAGAAATAACAGTGTCTGCCTCTGTAAAACCTCGTAAAGCACTGACAGAGTTGTCGATAAAATAGGGTAATTTACCTAAAAGAGATGTTTCAGAATCCTTTGTTTCCGTGTCTGTATGTAGATACACAGACAGACAGACAAAGACAGACATGTTATCCCTGTCTTCTTCTGTGATCATCACTCAATTTTCTTGGAACTTCAGCTGTCGGTTTATGGTAAGGAAAGATGAGTTAAGTTGATAAAATAATCCTGAGATTTAAAATTGACAAGAGCAGGATGAATATATCAATGCTCAGACTATGTGTTAAATTGTACAACATACCGACAATATAAGGGTTCGTGCATTACCAGGGCCAGAAGGAAAGCAAAGAGTAGTAATACAATAACATACCATGCATGTTGTAAGAGACGATTAAGGAGAGTTAACGTGAGACCTTATGCCATACAAAACTTCAGCTGTAAATTCCAACCAATTATGAACAAGTCTACGAAGGACTTGTAAGTTGGCTGGAAGTTTGTGTAGCATTGAGAAATGAAAGACAGAAAAGGACAAACAAAATGAAAATTGACAGAATATGTGGTTCTTGAATACACAGATTGGGATCATCGTAGAGATTACGGACATTATGCACTGTGCTGAGAAACTCCTGACATGATCTATGATAGGAGATAGAGTAGGCTACTTACGGGGTTACACGCCTAAAGCATGTAGATGTGCAGGGCCATGAACAGGCTGATACATCAGCCGATGCTGCCCTCTGCGTGGAGTGATATCATGAAGGCTCTCTGGAATCGGATTGAGAGTGCAGCTGAACAGATGGGGTATCCATCTATACAAGGACTGGCTCAGAAGAGTGTGTATAGAGGATCTGGGCGATTCTTAAATAGCACAGGAAATACCAGTCTGATTTTAATCAAATTGTTACTGGAATAATCAACATGGGAAATCCTCGGTGGCTTTTCAAGAGAAAGACAGACCTCGTATGGGAAAGTCTGGAGTGTAGTGATGTCGATTCTTAAATTCAGTATTCCGTGTAAAGTGAAAGTGTTAGTTTACAAACCAAGCCATGTTTCAAAATATAGTTACAGTCAAGGATTGTCAGGGTGCATCAACTCCTTTATCTGAGGTCTGTATTCAGTGGCCAGTTTTCTAAGATATGTTCTACGACCATATTAGCTAGGCCACATTGGCACCTACTGCCATGTTTGATTGTTAGGCCACATTGACACCTACCACCATATTTGCTAGGCCAAATTGACACGTACCACCATACTTGCTAGGCCACATTGGCACCTACCACCATATGTGCTAGTCCACATTGACACGTACCACCATACTTGCTAGGCCACATTGACACCTACCACCATATTTGCTAGTCCACATTGACACCTACCACCATATTTGTTAGCCCACATTGACACCTACCACCATATTTGTTAGGTCACATTGACACCTACCACCATATTTGTTAGGCCACATTGACACCTACCACCATATTTGCTAGTCCACATTGACACCTACCACCATATTTGTTAGGCCACATTGACACCTACCACCATATTTGCTAGTCCACATTGACACCTACCACCATATTTGTTAGGCCACATTGACACCTACCACCATATTTGTTAGGCCACATTGACACCTACCACCATATTTGCTAGTCCACATTGACACCTACCACCATATTTGTTAGGCCACATTGACACCTACCACCATATTTGTTAGTCCACATTGACACCTACCACCATATTTGTTAGTCCACATTGACACCTACCACCATATTTGTTAGTCGACATTGACACCTACCACCATATTTGTTAGGTCACATTGACACCTACCACCATATTTGTTAGGCCACATTGACACCTACCACCATATTTGTTAGGCCACATTGACACCTACCACCATATTTGCTAGTCCACATTGACACCTACCACCATATTTGCTAGTCCACATTGACACCTACCACCATATTTGCTAGTCCACATTGACACCTACCACCATATTTCTTAGGCCAAATTGACACCTACCACCATATTTGTTAGCCCACATTGACACCTACTGCCATGTTTGATTGTTAGGCCACATTGACACCTACCACCATATTTGCTAGTCCACATTGACACCTACCACCATATTTGTTAGGCCACATTGACACCTACCACCATATTTGTTAGTCCACATTGACACCTACCACCATATTTGTTAGCCCACATTGACACCTACCACCATATTTGTTAGGTCACATTGACACCTACCACCATATTTGTTAGTCCACATTGACACCTACCACCATATTTGTTAGGTCACATTGACACCTACCACCATATTTGTTAGGCCACATTGACACCTACCACCATATTTGTTAGGCCACATTGACACCTACCACCATATTTGCTAGTCCACATTGACACCTACCACCATATTTGCTAGTCCACATTGACACCTACCACCATATTTCTTAGGCCAAATTGACACCTACCACCATATTTGTTAGCCCACATTGACACCTACTGCCATGTTTGATTGTTAGGCCACATTGACACCTACCACCATATTTGTTAGGCCACATTGACACCAACCCGATATTTGCTAGTCCACATTGACACCTACCACCATATTTGCTAGTCCACATTGACACCTACCACCATATTTGCTAGTCCACATTGACACCTACCACCATATTTGTTAGGCCACATTGACACCTACCACCATATTTGTTAGTCCACATTGACACCTACCACCATATTTGTTAGTCCACATTGACACCTACCACCATATTTGTTAGTCAACATTGACACCTACCACCATATTTGTTAGTCCACATTGACACCTACCACCATATTTGTTAGGTCACATTGACACCTACCACCATATTTGTTAAGCCACATTGACACCTACCACCATATTTGTTAGGCCACATTGACACCTACCACCATATTTGCTAGTCCACATTGACACCTACCACCATATTTGTTAGGTCACATTGACACCTACCACCATATCTGTTAGGCCATATTGACACCTACCACCATATTTGTTAGCCCACATTGACACCTACTGCTATGTTTGACTGTTAGGCCACATTGACACCTACCACCATATTTGTTAGGCCACATTGACACCTACAACCATATTTGTTAGGCCACATTGACACGTACCACCATATTTGCTAGTCCACATTGACACCTACCACCATAATTGTTAGGAAACATTGACACATACCACCATGTTTGTTAGGCCACATTGACACCTACCACCATATTTGCTAGTCCACATTGACACCTACCACCATATTTGTTAGGCCACATTGACACGTACCACCATATTTGCTAGTCCACATTGACACCTACCATCATATTTGTTAGGCCACATTGGCACCTACCACCATATTTGTTAGGCCACATTGACACCTACCACCATATTTGTTAGGCCACATTGACACCTACCACCATATTTGTTAGGCCACATTGACACCTACCACCATATTTGTTAGGCCACATTGACACCTACCACCATATTTGTTAGGCCACATTGACACCTACCACCATATTTGCTAGTCCACATTGACACCTACCACCATATTTGTTAGGCCACATTGACACCTACCACCATATTTGTTAGGCCACATTGACACCTACCACCATATTTGTTAGGCCACATTGACACCTACCACCATATTTGTTAGGCCACATTGACACCTACCACCATATTTGTTAGGCCACATTGACACCTACCACCATATTTGTTAGGCCACATTGACACCTACCACCATATTTGTTAGGCCACATTGACACCTACCACCATATTTGTTAGGCCACATTGACACCTACCACCATATTTGCTAGTCCACATTGACACCTACCACCATATTTGTTAGTCCACATTGACACCTACCACCATATTTTATTTGTTAGGCCACATTGACACCTACCACCATATTTGCTAGTCCACATTGACACCTACCACCATATTTGTTAGGCCACATTGACACCTACCACCATATTTGTTAGGCCACATTGACACCTACCACCATATTTGTTAGGCCACATTGACACCTACCACCATATTTGCTAGTCCACATTGACACCTACCACCATATTTGTTAGTCCACATTGACACCTACCACCATATTTGTTAGGCCACATTGACACCTACCACCATATTTGCTAGTCCACATTGACACCTACCACCATATTTGTTAGGCCACATTGACACGTACCACCATATTTGCTAGTCCACATTGACACCTACCATCATATTTGTTAGGCCACATTGGCACCTACCACCATATTTGTTAGGCCACATTGACACCTACCACCATATTTGTTAGGCCACATTGACACCTACCACCATATTTGTTAGGCCACATTGACACCTACCACCATATTTGTTAGGCCACATTGACACCTACCACCATATTTGTTAGGCCACATTGACACCTACCACCATATTTGCTAGTCCACATTGACACCTACCACCATATTTGTTAGGCCACATTGACACCTACCACCATATTTGTTAGGCCACATTGACACCTACCACCATATTTGTTAGGCCACATTGACACCTACCACCATATTTGTTAGGCCACATTGACACCTACCACCATATTTGTTAGGCCACATTGACACCTACCACCATATTTGTTAGGCCACATTGACACCTACCACCATATTTGTTAGGCCACATTGACACATACCACCATATTTGTTAGGCCACATTGACACCTACCACCATATTTGCTAGTCCACATTGACACCTACCACCATATTTGTTAGTCCACATTGACACCTACCACCATATTTTATTTGTTAGGCCACATTGACACCTACCACCATATTTGCTAGTCCACATTGACACCTACCACCATATTTGTTAGGCCACATTGACACCTACCACCATATTTGTTAGGCCACATTGACACCTACCACCATATTTGTTAGGCCACATTGACACCTACCACCATATTTGCTAGTCCACATTGACACCTACCACCATATTTGTTAGTCCACATTGACACCTACCACCATATTTGTTAGGCCACATTGACACCTACCACCATATTTGCTAGTCCACATTGACACCTACCACCATATTTGTTAGGCCACATTGACACGTACCACCATATTTGCTAGTCCACATTGGCACCTACCATCATATTTGTTAGGCCACATTGGCACCTACCACCATATTTGTTAGGCCACATTGACACCTACCACCATATTTGTTAGGCCACATTGACACCTACCACCATATTTGTTAGGCCACATTGACACCTACCACCATATTTGTTAGGCCACATTGACACCTACCACCATATTTGTTAGGCCACATTGACACCTACCACCATATTTGTTAGGCCACATTGACACCTACCACCATATTTGTTAGGCCACATTGACACCTACCACCATATTTGTTAGGCCACATTGGCACCTACCACCATATTTGCTAGTCCACATTGACACCTACCACCATATTTGCTAGTCCACATTGCCACGGGCTGGTATTAAAGTTGAGTAAAGTAAATGACTTTTATCACACAACTGGAGTATTGAATACAAAAAAATAAAGTAAAGCTCTCTTTTACACGGACAAGGATAATTGCGACTATGGAGCTAGACCGATAATGTGTAAAGATCAGTCGACACTAGAGTGATGTAGAAGGTATCACGTCGGTAGCCTTTACTTCCAAAGACATTTCCTGGTAGCCATTTTAAACTGGGTCAACCTGGTATCCCAAGTAAACTTCACTATTCGAAACCGCCCTGACACGCATCGAACCCAAGACTACCAGCGTCTAGCCGCTACTTCATCCTATTCTAAGTATATGATGTATTTTTAATTACTGCAGTTTTTGAAAATATTGCCGTTCCAGGTTTTGTATTTACCTTTTATGTTGCATTGTGTTGCATGAACTCCACAGTAGGTACGCGGGTAAGTTAATAAGTAAGTCACAACTGGCTGTAGAAAAGTAACTAACTATGAAAACAACTTGACACCAGTTTATTTTTATACACACATTGTCGCTTTATTTCACAAGAAAATGTCCACCAACATTGATGCACTTATTCTATTGTTTTATCAGTCCTCCCATACTGGCTGCATAGAACTACGTGCTCTGATTTCTAAACCACGTTTTCACTTCACATTCAACTTCGGCGTCATTCGGGAAATGTCTCCCGCCAATATGGGTTTCAATGGACCAAAAAAGGTAGACATCGCTAGAGGCTAGGTAAGGTGGATGTTCCAGAACTTCCTACCTTAGTTGGTTAATTTTCTCCTGGGTTAATTGCGCCGTAAGTGGTCTGGCATTGTCATGAAGAAGCAACACTCCTCTAGTCAGCAGTCCTGGACGTTTTCTTGGAATTGCATCATGAAGCATCAATAGAACTTCGCAGTACGATTCAGAATTCACATTGTCACCTTTGTTCTTGAAATTTGTTAAAAGCACTCCTTGACAATCCCAGAACACTGTCAGCATAACCTTCCCTGCTGATGGCGTAACCTTGAGTTTTTGGACATAAGGCGAAGAAGGATGTTTGCGTTGCATTGAAGCAAGCTTTACGGGACAAACATTTGTCAGCATAAACAGGAAGCATTTCGTTATGAATGGCCTTTGCAGGCAGTCCTTTTGCCGACAAAAAAACGCACAACAGCACGTTGCTATTTGGTTGTACACTCCGTAAGTACAGCCGCCATTTGTTTATGCGCTGTACATGCGCATGAGACACCTAGCGCCACCTAACGAACCGGAATATAAAGTTCGATGTTGCTGTCACCTAATGACACCTGTAGAAAACACCAACTACATTTACTTGCCATCCCAGAGAACTGTGTGACTTACTTTTTGACTCGCCCTCACACATTAAACCCATATATATGAGCGGTGTCTCAGTTTATTTCCCCCAGGTTAGACATGGCGACTGTATTTTCGGAAAATCTTGTAGTATCCATCGACTACATTCCGCTGGATGCGCTCTGTTCCATTTTTATGGTCTTCCTCATTAGTGTCAGCTTTTGTGTCTGTATATCTGACTAGGTAATCTTCTTGTAGCAAAAAGCTCGCTTATTTGGACTGTTGTTGCTCTGTCAACCTTTTCTTATTCAGATGCCAATATCAAGGAAGAACAACACGAAACATCGAACATGTTTCGAAGCAATAAAATGCTATGGGTCTACGATGTGTTAGTACCATTGCGTTTTATAGGCCTAAATGTACAGAGGAATGTATGGAAAGTCGTTTCCTCACTTTACTGAACAACGAATGTAGGCATAGAATTGTCGTTCGACCGGGCTTATGACATTATCAGTAGGAATAACAATTTACTAAAATAACGTCGCTATTTATCTAAGCAATTTCTAATCTCCTCTGAATGTTACTATACTTTACTACTTTTCAAATGTACTAATAGACGTAAAGTGGGTATTTACCTAGCGTAGATTATACCTGTCAGTTGGACTTCAACGTTGACTACTCGTTTAGAAAGCAATGGCAAACTATGGAATGTAAAATTGCCCAGTAAATCAACATGGAGTTGGGGTTGATCGTAACGTCCTGCAATGAACATGAATGAATCACCAAATAACGAAAAGTAGATTGTGAGCTTTACTAGAATACGATTACAAGAAACAAAATGAACGTTGCGGCAAAAACCTTCATCAGCACAGAACAAACAAACACAAACTGACACACAACTGCATGAACAACACTACATGAAATTATTAAAGTTACTTATCTGTATCCTTATTTGGCTGAATACGTCTTGGATGGAGCGACGCCCAGGTGAGCGAAAGGTAAAAGTAGGGATTAGTAGAGCACAATAGCCGGCTCTGTGACGAAGGTGTCACGGACGCAGTTGGCAACTACGCATCCGGCGATTGAGATACAGCTGCGAACGATTTGGATGCCGACCGCCCTGCGTTTATTTTCATAAGATAGTACGAGTGCCGGTTGCTCAGAGAGCAATGACAAATCACTGAACGCAAACTTGCCAATAAATCACAAACAAATAATACTGGGGCTGACAACAATATGCAACTAACTTTCTGAATGCGGGTATGGAGAGGGAGGGTGGCGGAGGTAGAAGTTAAATGAAACTGCGTTGGACATTGAGGCTGTTAGGGGAGAGTGAGCCCAAATGGAAGATGAGACGGTTTTGCAAGTCCTTACGATCGCGTTCGTGAGATGCGCACGATTTGATCGCCGTGACATGTATGTCGGCCACGCCAATGCGGTTTTTTTTTGTTTTGTTTTTCGCATATAATTTACAGGACATCGCTGTCAACACCAGCATCTTTCAGCTGATTGTTGATTTCTTGGCAAGATTACGCTCAGTAGTTTGCCATTGCTTTCTGAGCGACCGGCTCACATACCCCTAAGTTACCTACGCGGAGAGAACCACTACCGATTCTCGCGCTCGTCACGTTACTCACGAGAGTATACACGACTACGGAGAAAGTCGTGAAACCCCATAGACCAGGGAGACCGGCCCAACGTGGTTAGAACTTTTAAAATGTATGGATACCGGTTTCTGTGCACCACTGTTGATATCAGATAGGTGTTGCCTAAACCTGTCAGCCTTACGTAAACCTGATTCTCGATATATCAAAGGAGATATTGCAAAGGACATGCAACATTTAGGCAAGAATGAAGTCCTATAAAGAACCGAACCCCGGACTTTAAGTGGTTGTGTCCTATGGACCCCATTTGTAACCATTATCAATAACAAATCCTAGTTTTTTCCTAGGGTTAACAAACGTGGATACTTTTCAGCCGCGCTACTTCTGCACGTTAATGACAATGAGTGACAGGTTTACATTGATGGATGCGAAACTGCATTTATCTAGATGTTTATTTTCATCATTATGTACATCTAGGATCTTTTAACATTGCAACATTGATTAATCTCGTCCGCTATTATATTAACACAAATGTCTGATTGCTAAAAATAGTCGCGCGCAAACAAAAACAAGGCCGTAATAGATATTTTTAACTCTTTGACAAATTATATGTCGTCCTGGCGGCATAATTGTCTCCACGCTGGCGAATTCCACAATTCAGAATTAGTTTTACTTGAAACAAAACAAGCAAAAAAAAAAAAAAAAAACGTTAGTTGCAAGTCCTTCATAGTAGGAGGTCGCCATCAACTTTAGTATTGTTTGCCTGTTTGCGATCTACTAGGCAATATTTACGTTAAGCAGTTTGCCATTGTGTCTGGACGACCGACGCCTCAAACCATCGTAATCAACGCTAAGCGATCTGCTTCCTAATTTCCTTCAACTAATTTCTGACGGCAAATTGTGAAATGCATTCTTTGCACACAAACGACACTAATATATATTGTTTGGTTCCAATTCATCATCAACAGGTTCATAAGACCGGTGTAGAAGCCGTCTGACCATGTCACTGCATTGTTCCTTATTCTCAACACTTCTAGTAGCGCAGGAGGACTGTAAGCTGTGTGTGTTGTGTTGTTTGTCTATCAAGAATGATGATGACCATTCATTTCATCCAGTGGGTTTCAAAGCATGGAGCCGTGAGTTCTAATATGGCTGATAAGGCCTATTTTGGCTCGAGATGTTCTTTGACAATGTGGAAAGAATGCTTGATGTATCTGGAGGAAGATTTCCTGCAGTGGTTTTTCTGTCCTGCCGTTTCTTCACAGCTCATGCAGTCCTGGTTTCCTCATACGTGTAAGGTACATGGCTATATATTAGAATGAAACACTAGAGCAGATGCAGAGATAGCTGCCAGTGCTTGGAAGTATAGAAATAGAGACAGAGACAGAGAGACACACACACACACAGAGAGAGAGAGAGAGAGAGAGAGAGAGAGAGAGAGAGAGAGAGAGAGAGAGAGAGAGAGAGAGAGAGCGATAGACAGGTAGAATGAGAGGGAGACAGAGATAGATAGACAGACAAGACAAGACAGACAAACCCGACCAGATCGACCGGCCGATCGATCGATCGATCGATAGAACGGACGGACGGACATAGATGTGTCTGTTTCGGCTGTGGGTTGGGAGGCGTGTGATAGCTGCTGTGCAAAGGCTCCCATACAGAGCTTAAAAGTTGTCAGACCCCAGCGATATCAGGCCCCTCTCAAGGCATTAGGTCATTGGGTATGCTTTTTAAAAAAAAATGTATTTCGCATATCCTTTACAGGACATCGCTGTCAACATCAGCATCTTTCAGCTAATTGTTGATTTCTTGGCAATATTACGCTCAGTAGTTTGCCATTGCTTTCTGAGCGACCGGCTCACATACCCCGTAAGTTACCGACGCGGAGAGAACCGCTACCGATTCTCGTGCATGTTACGTTACTCACAAGAGTATACGCGATTATGGAGAAATTCGTGTAACCACTACCAGGGAGACCGGCATTGGGTATGCTACTGAATCATAACTAGAGAGACTGAGCAGTCACATTGCTGTTCGAGTTGTACTCGTCATATCCTCGTGTTGTTTGTATCTATGTGAGTCCTGTAAGTAAACGTCATGTTGCCATAGATAAAAGCCTTTGAACGTCCGGACCGTGGGGCGTATTTGTTTTTTAATCTGCATATCTCTTACAGGACGTTGCAGTTAACACCAGTATTTTTCAGCTGCTGTTGATGTTCTTGGCAAGATTACGCTCAGTAGTTTGCCATTGCTTTCTGAGCGACCGGCTCACATACCCCCGTAAGTAACCAACGCGATGCAATCCGCTACCGAATCTCGCGCAGCTGTGTTCCCCACGTGGATATACGAGATTACGGAGAAAGTTGTTAAAAACCTTCGCCAGGGAGACCGGCGCGGGGCGTACAAGGCCCGTCAAATCCTTTGGTTTGGGTATCATTTAGACTAAATTAAAACTGAGGAAAGTGCACCTGGAAAGGTGTAACACGGTGCATTTCCCATCTCTGGAAGTCTCCTACGACACTTGAATATGTTGGTGAATGTGCGAAGCTATTTGAGGCATTTAATGAAAGATTCAAGGACGTGAAAAGTAAACATCTTAATGTCGACATCTTTAATGTAGAACCAGCTGAGAAACCTGACAACCTTCAGCAAGAAATCATTCTGCTGCAGTTCGTTGATGAACTGAATGCTTGACACAACAATCTCCCACTGCTTGAGTTATAATAAATTCAGTCCCTTACTACTCTAAACAGTATGTAAGGAATACGCTTGAGTGTAAGCAAGTGAACAAAAAAGAAAAGAAAAAAATATGAACATTAAATAAGCAATGATTAATTTGCCACTTCGGGATGCATTGAATGTGTTCAGAACAGCTTCCTGCCACGTGCGATTCTTTTGAAAAGTTACTATCGCAAAGAGTTTATGGCACTCCAGATTGACAGACGCAAACCTGGAAAAGCAGGTCGAATAGCAACATCGTCAGTGCAAGCTGCACACGAGTCACCAAAGAGAAGCAACATGACATTGAGGTGAATTATTGAAATGTTTGACCAAATACAGCAGGCTAAATTTTAATCTGACAATTATGTCCGGCCGGCGATTGATGTTATAAATATCCAAATTACCCTTCGCAGAAAAATCGTTCCCCACCTTCGTCCTAGATAGTAAGATGGCTGGAGTCACTGAACAAAAATGCTATTACACGCCTTTATATTGTACGTTTTGTTTGGACGTCCATTTTGACTTTTCAACTATGATTTGCAGGCTAGTATCTTCGATAGTTGACTTTCGTGTGTACTATTATGATTAACCTAGACCAACCTACGGTTTACTTTGCCCGACTTAACTGAACACAATTGCCGTAGACAATTATAGTCAAAATGAACATCATTCCACTCAAAACTACGGAAATCGCATGACCTACAACTTCTATAATTTCTACTGTTATTGTCAACGTCAGTATAGGGATTAGTGCACGGCAGTTTCACAATTCCCGGTATATTGGGTCGAGGGGTTCTAAATCTGCCGCAGACGACTTGTAACAGATCGCTTTGCGTTGATTTCGAAATAATGAGCCGTCGACCATTCATAAAACTAATGGCAAACTGCTGAATGTAAAATTGCCTACAACGGTAAATCATTTCTTGGGTTGACTGCTTAAAAAAGTCGTTAAAGCCGAGATAATCGACTTCAATGCACCGGGTTTTATACTACATGGCTCGGTCTCTTTCCACAGGGCGGCCTGCCGAAAGCCTCGCACAAAGCTCCAGCGACGACCCCCAGGAGTCTCCGAGAAAAATGACCTCGTGAACCGAAAGACGTAGCCTGGAATCGAACCCACGACCTTCGGAGCGCGAGGCAGACAGGTTGACCACTTCGCCACGGTGACTTTCGTAGGGTAGAAAATGTTGGGTAGAAAATCATGCAATCAATTGTTAACTGCCTTTATGAAAGCCTGTCGTGTCCTCCTTTAAAGTGTCGTCCCTGGAGTGAGGAGATCCGACACCCACATTATAATATTTTTTTTTTCCTTCTCAATATTCTGGAGAATCCACCAGCTTCCGTCCAACACACTCCATCAGCCTATGGACACCTCTTCCTATCACTCTCACACTGTCGTACTATGCCCCCTTCTCATACTTCCCCAACGCAACATACTCAACAACTCTTGCTTCTAGAAATTAATAAAGAGTAATTTATTAAAATAAAAGTGTAACGTATATGAGACGTGTATGTGAAGAAAATGTGTGACGTGTTCTATAAAGTGTGTAGACTCTGACTCTCAGACAGCAACCCAGTCAGCTGATCCCAGCAAAGATAGACCACAGCACGTTACGTCAGAACATGTACTTCTCACCCGTTGCCGAAACCATCTTGCCGGATACTGCTTTGCCTCTGTAGACCTCTGGTAATCCAATTTCATGAACATCCGAAATAGACACCGGTGGTATTAACAGTTAATCATGGACCGGTTGCACTCTACACAATGTCCGTTCCTAACGTCCCTTAACAAACTGCACAAGTCTTTTGTAGTGTGTACGCAGTTAGTTAGTTAGTTAGTTAGTCGACAGATCATCCTCGTTGCACATCGAACCATTCAGTCCATAAGTGCTAATTTCTAATGTTAATTGTTGCTGTACTAACACTAGGTACTCTTAGCCGGTTCTCGGTTCGTTACTACTGTCTAATGCTGTGTGGTGCATCAGTATGCATCACTCTCTTTGATGAATCAATTTCCTTCTAGCGTAAGTTACTTTCTGTATGCAACTCTAGTGACTCTTGAACTGGTGTTCTTCCTAATGGGATTGGATTCTTTCCCAAAAACTTGTTGAGTTTCCTTGGATCTGGTAGGGAACCTAGGATAGAAACAACACATCTGGTGATAGTACTAGTCACTGATCCTTTCGGCTGAGTGTAAGCCTATCACCTTGCTTAATGATCTTTAGCTAACTAGACTTAGTCATAGAGCAGATTAGCTACCCACCTAGAGCCGAATCAGGCTATGACAAAGAAAAAATCAGCAAACAGAATGCGGAACCCCGCCCACCAGGGACACCTACGGGAAGATCCCAATTATCCCTCATTACTCAATTCTCAACTAGTAAAGCTTATCAGCACTTCACTAATCTATTCTAGCTAACAGAGCCACGTATCACTTCACTACTCTAGCTAGTTTCCACTAACAGTGCTAATCATCACACTATAGTTTAACAAGGCTACAGTCTATATTAATTAGAACTAATAGACTATATTGACTACCTTATGTAAAAACCGCCTCATTCCCGGGATGGCTACTACACTTTGCCATAACGGCACATGCTAGTTAATCTTAAATTAATCTAACACTGTAGAGCTCTCCCACAAACACGTCCATCATAATCCACGGTTCTTGGTCAACTCCCCATCTCCAATCATGGTTTTCTGGCAAACCCCTAAAATTGGTCACGTGATATGGGTGACGTCCTGCAGGTGTTATTTGCGCATATCATCCATTGTCAGGAATCGATTTTTCCTGGCTTGAGTCATTGTCAAAGTTGTCATCAATTGTTTAGATTCCCAAAACAAGCCAGCGAGTTCCTGTATGATCCCAACAATAGGGCAAATAACCAGCTGTCAATCTTCTCGATGTTCCGGAAACTACGAATTGACCTATGTACTGTTACTTCCGTGCTAAGTACTTCCGTTTTCCCTCTGATATGTTTTTGACTTGTCAACGAGATGTATGATTCAGCGCACTCACTTCCTCTATACATCTTCCACTTGTTAATTTAGTCCGACAGGTGACGGCCAACATCCGATTGCCACTATGACCCCACTGCTTCCATCTGTATTCAAATGTTGACAAACTTGTCAAGGCGATGTCGGGATTCGTTTCCCGCACTTCCGAGGGTGGCCAATCCGTCAACCATATGTACAAGTACAACTGTTATTTCTGCCCGACCTGTTTTTGGAAACACGTGCAGCCCCAACTATGAATGTTTTCTCTGTATTAGTTGAAACACTGGTTGCTTAGCAGATAGTTCGGTTAATCAAAAAATCCTCCCTAACAATCAGCTGGGTAAACGCACGGTTTCATTTTGTGACATAGGCCCCCTCTTAAGAGAGTAGTCCATCTCACTCTTCTCCACCGTGAGTTTAATCCAGATGATTCATTCTTCTTCTTCAGGAGCTGGGTGTCTTGATAAGAAATCCGCTCCAACATTTTCCTTCCCAGGAATGTACTCTACTGTGAAATTATACGGTTGAAGTAACAACGACCACCGCATCAAACGTGCGTTGAGCTTCTGAGAAGTAGCCAGGAACATCAGGGGCTGATGATCCGACTGGACCCGAAACTTAACTCCATACAAATATGGCTGAAATTTTTGCACTGCCCATACGAGGGACAAGCACTCTCTCTCGACAGTTGAATAATTCCTCTCCGCCTGTAGAAGTTTCTTACTTGCGTATGCCACAGGTTTTAAAACCGAAGCATCGTCTTTTCCTTCCTGTAACAAAGCGGCTCCAATTCCAATCGCACTTGCATCCGTTCTCAACACAAATTGTTTGGAAAGGTCAGGGAGCTGTAATACAGGTTTGCTGACCAAGGCCTCCTTTAACTGACTATAGGCATTCTCACATTCTGGTGTCCAAATGATTTGATCCGGGAATCCCTTTTTCAAGGTTTCCGTCAACGGAGCTCCCAATTCCGTGAAATGCGGGATAAATTTGTGGTAGAACCCACACAACGAGAGAAAAGATCGCACATCCTTCTTCGTTTTTGGCCTTGGTGCATTTCTGATTTTCTCCAGGTTCTTCTCTTCTGGGACAATGTGTCCTGGAGTGATGGTGTGACCTAGAAATTCCAGAGTCTGGTAACCAATCATGCACTTGGTTGGACGAGCAGTAAGCCCTGCTTCCTTGAGCCTATTAAACACTCTCTCCAAGGATTGTAAGTGGTCATCCAGGCTGTCACTGGAAATCAGAATATCATCCATGAAAGAGATGATGGACGGATCCTGTAACGGATCTAGTAAAGTCCTCATCATGCGTGTAAACACACTAGGTGCATTGCTGAGTCCAAAGGGCATGACCTTGAATTCGTAGTGTCCACTGGGTGTACTGAAAGCTAACAGTGGTCGAATCTCCGGTTTGACTGGTATCTGATAGTACCCCCGACTCAGATCCACCTTCGAAAAGTACCGAGCCTTATGGAGCCTAGCGAATAGCTGAGTTGGATTCGGCAAAGGTTCCACCTGAAATTGTGTATGACTGTTCAGAAGTCGGTAGTCTATACACAACCGGTGTTCTCCACTTGGTTTGCGTAACAAAACTACCCCTGCATTGTATGGGGATGTGGATGGTGCAATCACATCATCCTCCAGCAATTTTTTTATTTCCTCCTCCAGGGCCTTTTCTTTAGAGAATGGCACTGGGTAAACCTTTTGGCGAACAGGCTCCTGCGTGGTCAAAGTCATCTCGAACTCCACCAACCTCGTTCGTCCTGGTTTATCAGTCAGTATCTCCTTATGAGACTTGAGAACCTGGGTTATCCTTTCCCTCTCCTGGGAGGTCAGATCAGGGTTCACTTGCACATCCCTATAGGTTTCCTGGTGTTCCAAGGGATATTCCCTGCCCTCGCTGGTTCCCACTTCTGTCTCCACTGCAACTGCCATTGCCATGAGGTGAGCTGCCTTGTCTCCGGGTCTCTCTTCGTATTTCCGCAAGAGATTGATATAGAAAATCTTCGACTTTCCCCGGATCCGGATTTGATAGTTGGTTCTGGATATCACCCTTTCCACGGGAAATGGTCCTTGCCAACCTATCTCCAGTTTGTTGTTTCCCGTTGGGAGTAGCAACAAGACTTTATCTCCCACCTCTAGAGATCTTTCTTTAGACCTACGGTTGTAGTAAGCCGCGTGTCTTTTCCTGGCCTTTTTCAAGTTTTGATTTGCCAGAGTCCATCCCTTGTGGAGTTTTTCTTTCAGTTCCTCCACGTATTGATAGGATGAGATCACTTCTTCTGACGTCCCCTCTTCAGTCCAACTCCTCAACATGGCTTCCAACGGTCCTTTGATTGGACGACCAAACAGCAACGTAGCGGGTGGTAGTCCTGTTGAGCCATGAGGAACTTCCCGATAGGCAAAGAGTGCTGCTGGGATATATTCATCCCACCTATCAGGTTTTTCCTGCGCTAGTTTCCTGAGCATTGTCATCAACGTGCCGTTGAAACGCTCTACTTGTCCATTGGCTTGAGGGTGGTAAGGGCTGGTATGTATGTGGTTAGAGTGAAACACCCTAAATACCTCCTCCATGAGTTTTCCACAAAACTGAGATCCATTGTCCGTCAGAATTTGATCCGGAAAGCCTAATCTGGTAAAGGCCTCCATCAGTGCGTCCGCCACTCTTTTCGAGTCAATCGTGGTCAACGGTATGGCTTCACCCCACATTGTACAGCAATCCACCATTGTGAGTACATACATGTTCCTCTTCCTAGTCCTGGGAAGTGGACCCACGATATCGATGGCTACCCTCTCGAAAGGAGAGTTCATGATGGGCATCTCACCCAATACCACCGGTGCTGTCCAGTGTTTTGGTGCCACCCTCTGGCACTCAGGGCATGACTTCACATACCGACGCACATCATCTGTCATTCCCGGCCAATAGTAGTGGCAGGAAATCCGCTGCATGGTGGCGGCAATACCCATGTGTCCACTAAAGGAGATGGTATGCCCCATATGAAGAATCTGGGACCTGTGAGCTTTTGGGACGACCAACTGACCGTATAGGTTGTCTCCCCTTCCTGCTCTCCTGTAGAGTATCCTATTCTTCATGTAGTACTGCCCCCGTCCTGGTGGATCAGCACTTTTCTGCAGCTTTTTGTAGCAAGGACGTAAAGTATCATCCTCACTCTGGGCAGTTCGTAGCTCCCCCGGCATTGGGTTAGTCACAATTGCGTCTGCCTCTTCCGTTTTCGTCTGAGAGCGAGTCTGCAGTGCTCCCATATGGATTGGCTCCCTGGGCATTCCCAGAAAGACATACCGGCAACCTAGGATGACTGGAAAAATGGGATCGGTCAATACAGCGGCCTTGATGGTGCCGGTGACGTACCTTGACCGAATCTCCACATTAGCAATGGGCAACTTCATGGTTACAGCACTCTTCTGTGCAGGCTGTATATCCAATGTCTCACCTGTGAATTGTTCTGGATGTACCAGATCCGCAGAAATCACGGCTTCCCCGTCCAGTCCTGTGTCGTATAAACACTCCACTTGACGACCGTTAACCTCTACCAATTCCACTACAGGTGGTTTTTCCTGGTCTGGAGTCTCTTCCTCGGCCTCGACCTGTTCGGTGGGCTCCACCTTAGGTTTCCCTGAGCACACGACGAATTGAGTGTCTCCTGACTTTTCCCTGCTGTCAATAGCATTGTGCGTGTTTGACTTGCATTGGTTGCACCATTTCCCTGTCCTAGATTTTCTATTGCCAGACTTGAGTGAGCTCTCCTGGTGGCGAGCTTCCTTGTTGACCTTGGCATTTTCCGTGACAACCTCCTTGGAAGTCACTTGACATGCTGCTAAGTGAGGGTTCTTAGCCTTCGATTTGCAGTCCCTCGTATTGTGAGAGGGTGACTTACAAATTGAACACCACTTCTCCGACCACGGTCGTTTAGGTGTAGAGCTTGAAGTGCTCTTGCTTCCCTCCTTCTTCTTCTCTGAACTATCCTCTGATTTTTGCACATAAGGTTCCCACTTTTTTGTTCCTGAGTTTTTGGTTTTCTTCTTGTCATGTTTCTCTTGACTTTTGGAGTTGGTGGAAAGGTTTTCCCCTGCCTCCCCATGTACTTCGACGAACCGTTCTGCTAATTTAGTCACGAGGTCAATACGTTCCGCTCCTTGTTCTCCCAGGAACGTCCTGAGAGGTTTAGACATTTGCTTCTTCAACTGGTCGACCACCATGAGCTCTTCCAGACTCTCATAGTCATGTGCGAACCCAGCCAAATCCATCCACTTATGGAGATAAGATGTTAGACGCAAACTGTAGGCGGCAAACAACTCTCCCGGTTCTCGTTTCGCTGCTCGAAATTTTTTCCGGTAGGTATGTGACGTAACCTCGAATCGTTTCAGCAGAGCCGTCTTTAACTCGTCATAATTGTTCTCATGTCCTGGTGGCAGGCGAGAATAAACCTCGTATCCGGTCCCGCGTAATCCCTGGGATAGCTTAAGATTCAATTTGTTACGCTCCAGACCCATAGCAACTGACATAGCCTCGAAGCGTTGAAGGTATTGATCAATCTTCTCTTTGTCCTCCTCGTAGACCGCTAAAGGAAACTTCATGGCCTGGTACCCATGTCCACCTACTGGTGTTGCGCCTGGGATGGAGGAACCTCCAACTGCTCCCTCAGTTTCTCCATTAGATTGACTCTTCAACTCGAGTTCCCTCATCCGGTACTCGTGCTCCCTTTTCTGAGCTTCTTGTTCAGCTTCCAGTTTCCTAGCTGCTTGCTCAGCTTCAAATTTCCTAGCTGCTTGCTCAGCTTCCAATTTCTTAGCTGCTTGCTCCGCTTCCAATTTCTTAGCTGCTTGCTCAGCTTCCAATTCCATCCTTCTCAATTCCAACTCGGCCTTTCGATCTTCCCTTTTTGCTTGACGATACTCTCTCTCCACTTCCTGTATGTAATCCGTTAGAGCAGACCCCGCCAATCACATTTCTTCCCCCCTTGCCTTTAATTCTGCTGTGCTAAGTTTAGGGGTGGCCATTATACAGAGAGGTAAGCTAGCAGGTCTAGTACAATATAACTGCAAATTACTATACAGATATATGAACAAGTACTATAAATCTAGATATTACCACACACAGCACATTCACTCAGTGACAAGAGTAGAATCAGGACCACAGACCTATGCAGACGTGTGAAGTGTGAACAGGTAAGATATTAATTAGTCCTAACCCCTATCCACATTCACTCTAGCTGGATTCTCCAAAATGATATCTCCCTCTTATAACCAAGGATCCCGTGTCAAAAGACCCCGTTGTCAGAAGATCCCACTGTCAAAGGTTCCTGCTTGCAGGAGATCTCGCTGTCCAAGGATTCCGTTTACGAGAGATCCCGCTGTCCAAAGATCACGTTTATGAGAGATCCCGCTGTCCAAAGATCCCGTTTCCAAGAGATCCCGCTGTCCAAAGATCCCGTTATCGAGCCCCCAATAATCTCGTGTCCTCCTTTAAAGTGTAGTCCCTGGAGTGAGGAGATCCGACACCCACATTATAATATTTTTTTTTTCCTTCTCAATATTCTGGAGAATCCACCAGCTTCCGTCCAACACACTCCATCAGCCTATGGACACCTCTTCCTATCACTCTCACACTGTCGTACTATGCCCCCTTCTCATACTTCCCCAACGCAACATACTCAACAACTCTTGCTTCTAGAAATTAATAAAGAGTAATTTATTAAAATAAAAGTGTAACGTATATGAGACGTGTATGTGAAGAAAATGTGTGACGTGTTCTATAAAGTGTGTAGACTCTGACTCTCAGACAGCAACCCAGTCAGCTGATCCCAGCAAAGATAGACCACAGCACGTTACGTCAGAACATGTACTTCTCACCCGTTGCCGAAACCATCTTGCCGGATACTGCTTTGCCTCTGTAGACCTCTGGTAATCCAATTTCATGAACATCCGAAATAGACACCGGTGGTATTAACAGTTAATAATGGACCGGTTGCACTCTACACAATGTCCGTTCCTAACGTTCCTTAACAAACTGCACAAGTCTTTTGTAGTGTTTACGCAGTTAGTTAGTTAGTTAGTTAGTCGACAGATCATCCTCGTTGCACATCGAACCATTCAGTCCATAAGTGCTAATTTCTAATGTTAATTGTTGCTGTACTAACACTAGGTACTCTTAGCCGGTTCTCGGTTCGTTACTACTGTCTAATGCTGTGTGGTGCATCAGTATGCATCACTCTCTTTGATGAATCAATTTCCTTCTAGCGTAAGTTACTTTCTGTATGCAACTCTAGTGACTCTTGAACTGGTGTTCTTCCTAATGGGATTGGATTTTTTCCCAAAAAACTTGTTGAGTTTCCTTGGATCTGGTAGGGAACCTAGGATAGAAACAACACATCTGGTGATAGTACTAGTCACTGATCCTTTCGGCTGAGTGTAAGCCTATCACCTTGCTTAATGATCTTTAGCTAACTAGACTTAGTCATAGAGCAGATTAGCTACCCACCTAGAGCCGAATCAGGCTATGACAAAGAAAAAATCAGCAAACAGAATGCGGAACCCCGCCCACCAGGGACACCTACGGGAAGATCCCAATTATCCTTCATTACTCAATTCTCAACTAGTAAAGCTTATCAGCACTTCACTAATTTATTCTAGCTAACAGAGCCACGTATCACTTCACTACTCTAGCTAGTTTCCACTAACAGTGCTAATCATCACACTATAGTTTAACAAGGCTACAGTCTATATTAATTAGAACTAATAGACTATATTGACTACCTTATGTAAAAACCGCCTCATTCCCGGGATGGCTACTACACTTTGCCATAACGGCACATGCTAGTTAATCTTAAATTAATCTAACACTGTAGAGCTCTCCCACAAACACGTCCATCATAATCCACGGTTCTTGGTCAACTCCCCATCTCCAATCATGGTTTTCTGGCAAACCCCTAAAATTGGTCACGTGATATGGGTGACGTCCTGCAGGTGTTATTTGCGCATATCATCCATTGTCAGGAATCGATTTTTCCTGGCTTGAGTCATTGTCAAAGTTGTCATCAATTGTTTAGATTCCCAAAACAAGCCAGCGAGTTCCTGTATGATCCCAACAATAGGGCAAATAACCAGCTGTCAATCTTCTCGATGTTCCGGAAACTACGAATTGACCTATGTACTGTTACTTCCGTGCTAAGTACTTCCGTTTTCCCTCTGATATGTTTTTGACTTGTCAACGAGATGTATGATTCAGCGCACTCACTTCCTCTATACATCTTCCACTTGTTAATTTAGTCCGACAGGTGACGGCCAACATCCGATTGCCACTATGACCCCACTGCTTCCATCTGTATTCAAATGTTGACAAACTTGTCAAGGCGATGTCGGGATTCGTTTCCCGCACTTCCGAGGGTGGCCAATCCGTCAACCATATGTACAAGTACAACTGTTATTTCTGCCCGACCTGTTTTTGGAAACACGTGCAGCCCCAACTATGAATGTTTTCTCTGTATTAGTTGAAACACTGGTTGCTTAGCAGATAGTCCGGTTAATCAAAAAATCCTCCCTAACAATCAGCTGGGTAAACGCACGGTTTCATTTTGTGACAAAGCCCATGACGTGTAGGTCTGAGTGCGACCGAGAATTACATAGAGGTATCCATTTCAACAGTTACATGTTGTCCCATGTGTTTTAAGAGTTTGTTCTTTTGATCGTTTTTCTGTCTAGCTCGCTCTTTGCATCTTGATGTAACCCGACATCTAAAGATCAGAGGACAATTATATGATCTACCGCCTAGGGTCTTGTTGTGGTCATGTAAACAGCGATATTGAATAATAACAAAGATTGTGAATTCTCAATATATACACCCAAACACACACAAAGAAGAAGAAGAAAGAAGAAGAAAAGGAAGAATCAAGAAGAATAAAGAAGAAAACGAAAATGAAGAGGAAGAAGAAGAGAAGGAGAAGAAGAAGAGTAGAAGAAGGAGAAGGAAGAAGAAGAAGAAGAAGAAGAAGAAGAAGAAGAAGAAGAAGAAGAAGAAGAAGAAGAAGAAGAAGAAGAAGAAGAAGAAGAAGAAGAAGAAGAAGAAGAAGAAGGAAGAAGGAGGAAGAAGGAGGAAGAAGGAGGAAGAAGAAGGGAGAAGGAGGAGGAAGGAGGAAGAAGGAGGAAGAAGGGGGAGAAGAAGAAGAAGAAGAAGAAGAAGAAGAAGAAGAAGAAGAAGAAGAAGAAGAAGAAGAAGAAGAAGAAGAAGAAGAAGAAGAAGAAGAAAACGAAGAAGAAAATGAAGAAGACGAAGACGAAGGAGAAGGAGAAGTAAAAGAAGAAGAAGAAGAAGAAGAAGAAGAAGAAGAAGAAGAGGAGGTGGAGGAGGAGGAGGAGGAGGAGGGGGAGGAGGAGGAGGAGGTGGAGGAGGCGGAGGCGGTGTGTTACAAATCTTAAAATGTAATCTAGTGAGCCTGACTTTCGGCCCCGGTGATGGATGTTGCAATCCACATCAAGGAGGATGTACAGTAATACCATGGGCTTCCTAACACGAGTACCAAGAAATGTGTTGGGAAGCAATGGCTGTTGGCTTGATATTAATCACACCGTCCACCGAGTGCCACTGGGCTATAAAACAAACAGATATAGATGTACCCAATATCCCTCAAGAGATGTTAAACTCGCCTTTACTTTACAAACTGCAGTCAAACTTAACGTACAACTTTATGTTACTATAGTCAACGATCGGGTAAATATCGACAACTGACCCAGCTAAGGCACACGGACGCTGCTAGAACAATGCAGTTGAGTGAGCGAGAGATGGAGGACTTATCTAAGCAGACTTGTTAATTCAGAATCTGTTTACCTCTGCCCTGTTTGTCAAACTCGGGTCTATCACGAAGGACAAAGAGCGTCTGTTGTGCTAATGGATTAATTCCGTGGTCTAATACAAGCGACATTCGTATGTTGTAACCAACAGGATAGGACAAATCGCATTTGCTGGCATGTTATCGAAAGGTTATTTTTGTGCATGCGGAAAGATCAATACCCGCGGTCGATGCATCAGCAGGAAAGGAAGGTATCACGCTGGGAGACACGTCGTCACCTCATGGTTTAAGGCAGGTGACAGGTGTGGGAAAGGGGGGGGGGGGAGAAGTATCAAGAAGAAACGGGAGATGAAGAGGGAGATAAGGAATATGAAGATGGAAGAAGAAATCGAGGAATAGGAAGTAGAAGAAAAAGACGAAGAAGAAAGAGGAAGAAGAAGAGATGCGGGAGGGGAGCGGAAGAGGGGGAAGAAGAAGAAGAAGAAGAAGAAGAAGAAGAAGAAGAAGAAGAAGAAGAAGAAGAAGAAGAAGAAGAAGAAGAGGAAGAAGAAGAAGAGGGGAAGAAAGCGAAAGAAGAAGAAGAGGAGGGGGACAAGAAGGAGGAACAAGAAGAAGAGGGACACGAGGAAGAAGAAGAAGAGGAAGGAGAGGAAGAAGAAGAAGAAGAGGAACATGAGGAAGGAGAAGAAGAAATAGAGCAAAAAGAAGAAGAGAGAAGGATGCATCACACTGGTAAATGGGCACCACCTGATGGTTTAAGACAGGTGACAGATGGGAGATTCACCTGTGATATGTCGAGCAGAAATAACATTTGTTTCTAGACCACGTAGCCGATGGCGGAGAGGGTCACCTGACTTTAAAATTTATACTCTTTTACTCGGAATTTTTTAATCCAGTGTATTGCATCATTTGATGTGGATAGGCATGAGATGGATCTCTCTGGCGAAGTGAGCAAGCCGTCTGCCTCCCGCTATGGAGGTTGTGGGTTTGTTTCCCGACTCAGTTTTTGAGTTCAGGCATGTTATTTTGTCTCTAGAGTCACTGGGAGTCGTCGCGTGAGCATTCCTTGCCTATTGCGACGCTTTACTCAAGCAGCGCAGCGAACAGATGACCGAGCTGTATGGGACAAAACCCGGTGCTATGAAGCTGACCCTCTTAACTTTAACTGATTTAGTGCCAGACAAAAAGTAGATTTGGATCAAACATAGTACACAATGAAATGAACAAGTATTATATTGTAAATTTCATTTCACTGAGCATTGAAACTGCTGGAGATACCACGAAGTAAAACAATTAACACTGTGAACCTAGTATAGCGATACATCGTCATTCTATATTAATGGGAGGTCACATTTGGCGATATTGATATAAAGATGCTTTGGGGTATAATTTCTTTACACAACAAAGGTGACATTAGTTGCATTGTAGACACTTCAGTATAGATGTGAATTGTTATAGTAGACATAGTCCAGGCGACGGCATGGGGTGGCTGTAGCCATTTCCCCATTTTTTTCACGGAAGCATTTTGG
Source organism: Cepaea hortensis (assembly GCA_963921405.1). Classification (NCBI taxonomy): domain Eukaryota; kingdom Metazoa; phylum Mollusca; class Gastropoda; order Stylommatophora; family Helicidae; genus Cepaea; species Cepaea hortensis. Next base: position 80,389,037 of record OY992886.1, read on the forward strand.
GGGTCATTGTTGGAGCTACACTTATAGCTTTATGCGAAGCTCTCGGCAAGCAGGTTGCCGTTATAAGGAGAGAGACCGAGTCAGGTGGGAGTTGAAACCGTTTTCTGTGAAGTCCATCCTCTCTACTTTAACTTATATTATTTTCCTTTTCTCGCTGCCTTTCCTTCTCAGATCTCATCTCATCTCGTCTTGTTCCTCTTGTACCTTGCAGTGTCGAGGTGAAGCATCAACAGCGGGAGAGTGCCCTTTTATGGGCTTCATGTATCGAGATTCCCATGGACTCTGCTATTTCTTCTATCCATTGTTTACGTGGTCGGCCTCTTCATCTGATTCCATTTGGTCTGTAAATCATTGCTTGTTGTGGTATACTGTTAGTTAGTAACTAGTTATATGGCCAAACCATTTGACTTACTGCTTTCTAATGAAAGATCATTCACTGAAAATTATGAGTTATACGGTACATATTTATTGATGTTGTACTTGCTGGTATGAACGACAAAAACGCCACCCCTGCTGGAAATTGAACTGTCGAGCCTGGAGGTGGTCAAACGCGGTGCAGTGAAGTCGATCCTTTCTGCTTTAATTGACGTACATGAGCTTTCTCGCCGCGTTTCCTTCCCAATTCATTCCCAGAAATATATGAAAGTTATTCGGCACTTATTTCATGATGCTATGTCGGTTGGTATGAATGAAAATAAATTTGCCATGCTGGAATTTGAACCGTGCACTGTCTTGGCAAGTAAGTATTTGGTGAAATTCACTCACTTCAAGTTGCCCAAACGTATCAAATGAGACACTTGAACCCAGGGCTTCCACTCTTGTAAGTGTGTTTGCTGCTGTCGCTACAGATATTCTGATAGTGTTTTCGGATAATTTAAATATTTTCTTGTTTAAATATGTTCGCTTATCGAGTTTATATATCATCGAAAGAGAGAGAGAGAGCGAGAGAGAGAGAGAGAGAGAGAGGGAGAGCGAGAGAGCGAGCGAGAGAGAGAGAGAGAGAGAGAGAGAGAGAGAGAGAGAGAGAGAGAGGGGGGGGGGGAAGACAGCGAGAGGAAATTCTTCACAGTGGATGATATCATCATCCAGTGACTTATTCTAGGCAAAATGTTGCTCCCTTAGAAGCTTTTCATCGTAGTACCTGTGATTGACTTAGCTGCCTAGGTATATGAATAGAGCGTGGTATAGTTTGCTTTCTTTCTTGTCATTCAAAGTGCAACAATAATGTTAAAACAGGGACGAATAGACAAAGGGTGGAGGGATATCAATGAATGTAAACATTGCAGAGACAGAGAAACATGTGAAGAATAAGAGATTACCAAACTGGATGTAAGGCTGGTGGAAAATGGTGGTGTATAAAAGATAGACAGCAGGAGAGAGAGAGAGAGAGAGAGAGAGAGAGAGAGAGAGAGAGAGAGAGAGAGAGAGAGAGAGAGACGTAGAAAGAGAGAGAAGAGACAGACAGAGAGACAGACCGACCGACGGACCGACGGACCGACCGACCGACCGACCGACCGACCGACAGACCGACCGACCGACCGACCGACCGACCGACCGACGGACCGACCGACCGACCGACAGACAGACAGACAGACAGACAGACAGACAGACAGACAAACACACAGACATGACGATCCTATAATCACTTTTAATTAATCCCCCAACAGTACCACATTGATTAAGATTCACCCCCAGGCCAGATTACACATGTCTCTAATGACGCAATGTCTCTGTGTTAAATAACCTATATCATGACTCTCGTTACTACCCAATTCAATCACGTGGTACAATACGTGATGTGAAGATGTAATCATGCAGAGATATAAGAAAACAATGATAGCACAATCAGCTGGGGTGCCTCGGTGGCGTAGCGGCTGTACTCTTGACTGCTTGCTCAGTGGTCTAAGTTTCGAATTCGTATCGCATTGTGACGAATTAAAAAAATATGACCCGAGTCCCCCATCAAGTTAATTAAGCATGAAAGAGGTACCAGAGATTGTTTGGGGAAGTGGAGGCGGTGAGCGTGATACTGACTACCCCTTCCCCTCCCCTTACCCCGGAATATCGATTTAAAAAATAATTATTGTTGTTGGAACTTACTGTGGGTATGTGAAGTGCTAGAACCATGACATATTTTAGGGCTGAGGGCACGGAGGAATGGGCGCTCAGTCTTTCCCTCACGTGGCGAACGGCGAGTGCAGGCATTGCACCCTGGTCCGACCTCATTCATGATATTGTCAGCGTACTAGCCAGTATACCATGCGCCCCCTGAAATACCGATTTGTTTTTTTTTTTTCGCATATCCTTTACAGGACATCGCTGTCACATCAGCATCTTTTAGCTGATTGTTGATTTCTTGGCAAGATTACGCTCAGTAGTTTGCCATTGCTTTCTGAGCGACCGGCTCACACATCCGGTAAGTTACCAACGCGGCAAAAACCGCTACCGATTCTCGGGCTGGTTGCGTTCCTTATGTAGATATACGGGATTATGCAGAAAGACGTTAACAACCTAGGCCAAGGAGACCGGCGATGTACCGATTGGTCTATCAAAATATAGGTCTAGTACCATATGCCTAAAGCGCCTTAGGGTTGTAAAGGGGTCTAGGGGGCTGCGTGGTCTCGAGGCATGGTGTCCGCCTCGAGTGCTGGAGGTCCCGGGTTCAGGCTCCGGTGAGGACCGGGATTTATTTCACGTGGACTTCTAGTAATAAAATTTCCCCTGGTCTCTGGGTAGTGAGATCGGAAGCCCGTGTGTATTGTTGCGCACGTAAAAAATCCCTTGGCAGTTGGAAATCGAAAAAGAGTAGCCTAACGGCGCTGTCCGGGAAAAATGTCGAGTTAAAAATCTACCCAAAGTATTTCAGGATCCTCGCCGGTGCTACGGAGTTCGTGCACTGGGCTGAGTTTCTCCAGACTCAGATTTGAGCTGGGAGGAGAACGGGTCACTTATGGGTTACACCCGTGTGCCGAGATGTTGATCCATCGACTAAACTAAACTAAACTACGGGTCCTTTACTTTATTGCTTATCAAATACTGTTTACTGGCCACATCAGCCACCTAGTGCCGGTTTGTCTATACAAATATGGATTTAGCACCATTTGCCCAATGCTTTTAAATCCTGTACAAAAGTCCTTTACTCACTTAACTTGATACCAATACACGCATGTAGCGATTGTTAAGAACTATTGATGCATTTGTTAGGGAGTAAAGTTGAGATTGTTAGAAACTAATGTTGTAATGGTTACGAACTAATGTTGTTATTGTTAGGAACTAATGTTGTAATGGTAACGAACTAATGTTGTTATTGTTAGGAACTAATGTTGTAATTGTTAGGAACTAATGGTGCAGTTGTTAGGAAGTAATGTTATAATTGTTGGGAACTAATGCTGTAACGATTAGGAACCCAATTTGTAATAGTTAGGAACTAATGCTGTAATTGTTGGGAAAAAATGTTGCAATTGTTAGGAATCAATGTTGTAATTGTTGGAAACTAATATTTTAATGTTTGGGAACTAAATGGTGTAATCTTTAGGAACTAAATGATGCAATTGTTAGGAACTAATGTAGTAATCTACTGACCTTTGTTGTTTTGAGTTCAGTTTACTAAAAAAGGTGGTTTAAAGAATGTTACAGACAACCTGGAACGTTGAGGATCTTATAGACAGAGATCAACATATTTGGGAAATGCCGCATTTGATGGCAGAATTGCACGGAAGACATCAACAATTTAGCATATTAAGACACAGAAGACATCGATTTGCCGAACAATATCTTCATTGGCGTTACCAAGAGTAACACATGATAATGATGGTAACATTTCCCTTGCCTGTATTCGCGAGTTCCTAACAATTACAACATTAGTTCCTAACAATTACAACGTTAGTTCCTACAATTACAATATTAGTTCCTAACAATTACAACATTAGTTTCTAACAATTACAATATTAGTTCCTAACAATTACAACATTAGTTCCCAACAATAACAACATTAATTCCTAACAATTACAAAATTAGTTCCTAAAAATTACAACATTAGTTCCCAACAATTACAACATTAGTTCCTAACAATTACAACACTAGTTTCTAATAATCACGACATTTGTTTATTGATAGCAATAACTCGACGTGACTGACTGAGAGGCTTAGCGTGTTGAAACTTTCTCTTCTAACAGCGACCTCATGCGATCGTCTTACAAACCAGTTGGTTCACTTTTCGCTAAGAAAGCAGTGATAAAGTACTGATAACTGAATATAACTATATAACTGATATACTGATATAACTGATAACTGAACTGATAACTGATAAAGTACTGAACGTAAAATCTGACTAGAATTGATTGCAAAGCCCTGCAAAGGACATGCACAATTGTATTTGCCATCAAGACTAGGAAGCGAGGTAATAACGGGCGCAACAAGAAGACCGAGACCACGCCAAGTATGTGAGTTGCACACAGTTTCAGATGAGCTCCTTGCAACAAGAAGATCAATACAGTTGTGATCAGAAACATCGTAGAGACAACTGATGTCAGGGATATTTTAGACACCACTGGCACCTTGCCGTCTTAGCAGGCGATAGTTTGCTACATTGCGCTTCAAAAACGACATAATAATTACAACCAGACTATGGATGGAGTTATACCTCTCTATAGCACAAAGCCTGGGCTGAAATATAGAAACCATATGTTGCTCGTGCAGCAAGATCCCTCTCTCGGCCTGCATCATTTATTCCAGAGGAAAGGTAAACAGCACATCTGGAACGAGGCGAGCTGCAGATGCTGCTGGATCAATAAAGCAATGGTCTAACTGTCCGCCTGTCGGAACTTTGATCCTAGACCAGCTGCGGACTAAGCCTTTACGTCCTGGTCTGCTATGGGTTGACATTTAGTCTTTAGTTTGCATTTCCTCGCACCAGGATAAGGCTTGTACCCATACCAGTATTTACTATGAAATGTATTTACTTCTAGAGCTTTACGCTAAGCACCTGTACTGTCTCTAGTGGTATCGACTCCAAAGTTGTGAGAAACAGATTCGTGAAGTCAAGGAATCACAGAGCCTCTCCATTCAGGTTCCTATCTACTAGGGTGGTACAATTTGTACTAAGATCTAAACAGAATCAATGAGCAGCTAGAAGAAATTAGAACATATTCTAATGTATGTTAAAAATTACTTGCAAATCCATCACAGACGACAATTGTAAAAATTGAAGGGAAGAAAAACGCAAATGCGGTTTGCTTTCAATCGCCTCAGTTGACTTAGGACCCGATATGTCGTGATTGTGAGTATTGTATGTTCAAACAAAAAACAATTTAACATGAAATAAATATATCGAAGCACGTAATCGTTGACCCACTGTTGTTGTTGTCTGTCCGACATCAACAATTAGCTTGTCATCAACGTAGACTTAACCCTTGAACAATTGATACGTTTGTTCATAGCGATCATACAAATGTGACAACAAAGAGCAGGCCCCAATTGTTCACATCCAGGGGAGAATTGTGATGGTAATTTCCCAATCATGTCATTAATCACTGGTCGCCGGCCACAGGACGCGCTGTCACCAGAATAATAACTCATTGACAGCAGGGATATTCAAGTAATTAATTATGTACTGTTAGTGTACATACAAACCTACGTCTGTCTGTTTGTCTGTCTGTCTGTCTGTCTGTCTGTCTGTCTGTCTGATGTGTGTATGTATGTGTAAGTGCGTGCGTACGTGCGTGCGTGCCTGAGTGAGCTGTTGCATGCGCACCTCCTTGCCTGCCTCGGTCAATCGGTAGGTCGGTCGGTCAGTCTGTTGTCTGTGCTGTGGGTGGGGGGATGAATGTATGGACGTGCGCGTGTGTCTGTCTATGTCTGTATATGTATGTCTATATACACAAACGTGTGCACACGTACGCACTTAGATACATACACACAATTCAGTAGCATATCCCCTACAGAACTTCACTCCCATAATAACCGTTCGGAAAACTTCTCGGTCATAAACAAGTTGTCCCGCCTCCGATACTCCCATCTGGAGATCATCTGCAACATCCCTCACCCATCTTCTCTTTGGCCTTCCCCTTCCTTTCTTCCCGGGCATATACCCATCCATTATTGTTTTCTCCACAATTCTATGACATTTCAAGTGACCAAAATATGTCAATTTTCTTCTTCTTATCGTCTATAGTAACCTGCCATCTTTAATATTCAGCTCTTGCCGTATGGATACATTTGTTCTGTTCTGTATCCAAGATATTCTTAGAACCCGTCTATAACATTTATATTCAAAGGCATTTATGCGTTGTTCAGCTTGTTTAATAAGTGTCTTGGTCTCACAGGCGCATGTTGCAATGGGTAAGATGCATGCTCTTAAAAATAAATCGAATTTTTGTAGTGCTGTCTGTACCACTCCACATTTTATTCAGTTGTTTTAGTATTTGAAGGGCAATAGTCATAGTCTTGCTCGTATCTAGATAACTAAACTTGGGTTCATACAGGCAACAATAAATCTGTTCGTTATGAGATCGAATATTTATTGTATTTACATATACAGTATGCGTTGGCGCAGTGGGTAAACAGACCCGCGCTATATTACATCTGTCAAATAGTAAACATCACACACATAAGTATCATTTAACAGTCTAGCAAACTATCTAGCCTATGTCTATATATCTATTGATATCTATAGAGTCCCTCAAAGGCAGGCCCTGTTGCCTCTCTCAAGTCCATTCGTCCTCTGCCGGTCTCCGCGTGTCCTAACTCGACACCGGCGGTAACTCTGTCCGAGTTCCTCGTGGACCCCGCATTAGGCGGGCCACATCAGTGTCCACGGAATCATGGACTTGGTGACCATCTCTATCTAGAAGGTTCTAGATTACTTGGGTCCTGTTCGACTCAATGGTTTCCCTTGGGCTGGAATTGCAGCCCTTTACTAGATATGCAAGTGAGGCGGTGACAGGATCCCCCCCTCCCCCGTGACATGATTTGTTGTTGGGAATTAGATCCGTTCTAATTCTGTCACCGACTCACCTACAGTTGGTGTTGTAGTTTGGTGGATAGTAACCTGGCAACCTACCTATTAGCACTAAAACTCATGTATTCTACCATACAACACTTGTCTGATTTGGTGCAGAGATCCCTGTCTCTCGTGTGCTTAAATATGCTTATCAGACCGAAGTTACGTGGCATTTTAGTAGTTGTATTTACAACTTGCCCTTCTCATAGTACCCAAAATGGTACCCAGACAAATAACCCCTATATAATAGAGGGTTAACAAGACCGAAGTCTTGGCTAAATAAGTACACCTTCAAATCTTGATCTGTGTGTGTATTTCTATACACTTTTACTCCCGTATGTTATCTAATGCTAAATATGTAGTTACCTTGTTCTTTTTATCCCCCTCATACTACAAGTGTCCCTGTTGGCTTGTTAGTGTGCTTTGACTAATAAGTTGATGTTTATAATAAAGTGACTGTATTTTAACTTGATAGTGTTGAGTTTTAAGGTTTGTGTACTGTGTGTGCTGAATGTGTGGCGTATTTCCAAGCGTCACGAGTTGGGATAACCTCAATCATGAAATACTGCACTGTGTGCAATACATGATCAGGCATTCCAAGTAGTGGTGCTTAGATGTATCCTAACTGCTAAACTAAGTATATTAACTCACTATTAAACTAAGTACTACACATGTATTCACAAATTAGACAAGTCATACAATTTACATGAAAGACGCAGACAAATTAAAATAAATACGGTTTGCGTACAATTTGTCCGCCAAGTGTATCGTTCTCTCATTTAATCCATTCACACAGTCATTCACTCACTTTTCTTTAAAAATAGTATTTGGTTAAAATATATAATTAAAGTTGAGGTAAGTGTTATTGCCCTTAGAAAAAATGGGCTAGGCGATATTTGCCCTTTAAGAAAATACGTACTTCTTGTACGATGACTCACAAATGGGTTATAATTTAAATAGAGACAATTGTATAGGACGGTTCTTTAGCTTAGGAATGGTACCGCCTGTAATATTAATGTCGAATATGTGCAAATTACAGGTGAATACAATTTATATACAACAATAATGGAAATATAATACATATTTAATCTTAAACTAATTAATTAATTAAATCCCAAGATGATGTGCGCGTCGTTCTCCTGTCGCTAGCGTGTTATGCCATGAATGGTAAAGCTAATATGGCTGTCTCTTGAGTGTCGTAGTCGATGGGGTTCTGTTTCGGCTGTTTGTAAAGTTACGTAGTAACAGCAAGTATGGCATGTTCTTAATGTCCTATATAACGAGTTCTTCCAGAATTCGGAGTTAGTTCGTTGGTTGATCTTATTGGTTGACACAAACACAGTTACTGTTTCTTGCTGGAAGTGTTCTAGCGCTTAGGCACTTGATGGTATAGTTCTCAAAGTAACGTATCATGTTCTTGGGTGTCGTAATTCAACTAATCATTGAGAGTACTCTAGCAGGTGTAGAGTTCCACTGTAATATGCAACCGACTAAAAGTATCACAGTTTATAGTATGGCTAATGGTCGATGTGATCAGAGTCATTCTACTGGCGCATTCACTTGCCGTGACAAAAGGTCAGCCACAATGTTGTCGGTGCCTCTGATGTGGCGGATTTCGAAATCGAAATCTTGAAGTAGAAGACACCATCTTTGTAGCCGATGGTTTTTAGGCGACCCCTGGTTAAGGACTAATAATGGCGAACTGTCAGTGAGGACCACAAAGTGACTCCCTAAGAGGAACTTCGATAATCTCAATATACAAAACACTAGGCTCAAGCACTCTAATTCAACTGTGGCATACCGAGTCTCAGCCTTCTTTAGTTTGCGGCTTACATAGAGAATTGGGTGTTTTATGCCATCCATTTCCTGCATCAAGCATCCTCCTATTGCGATAGCGCTCGCATCTGTGGTCAAAATAAAGGGTAAATTAATGTTGGGTAATCGTAAGACTGGTGGATTAGAAAAAATATGTTTCAATTTACACATTGCTTCATCTAAGCTGGTACTTTTACAAATTTTTAATGGATGATTTTTAGTTAACATATCAGAAAAGACTGAGGTTAATTCTGCCCAATGTGGAATAAATTTCGAATAATAGTTAATCAGACCTAGTAAACTTCTAACTTGCTTCTTTGTGGTAGGTACTTCTAGCTTAAGGATCTTGGAAACAATTTTATCATCAGTCAACAATTTTCCTTCAGAAATTCTATGTCCAAGGAAGTCTATTTGTGTATAACCTATTTCAACCTTGGAAGGTTTGATAGTAAGTCCAAAAAGAGAGATTTGGTGGAAGACTTGTTTAAGGGTGAGTAAGTGAGAAGTCATATCAGAAGAATGGATGCATATATCATCAATATAAGCAACTACGTCATTAATTCCGTGTAATAACAATCTTGTTAGTCTTACAAATGTGGCCGGTGCGTTCTTGAGCCCAAACGGAAGATATAGCCATTCGTACAAGCCAAGAGGTGTTGCGAATGCTGTTATATGTCTACAAGAAGGGTGTAATGGAACTTGCCAATATCCTTTAGCTAAATCGGTCTTAGAAAATAAGGATGATTGAGCCATATTTAAGATAAGATCCTCACAGCTGTTCATTGGCTCTGCATCTGTTGTTGTTCTTGTATTTAATACTCGATAGTCAATGCACAAACGAATTGTCTGGTCCTTTTTCTTCACCAGAACAATCGGTGACGAATATTGAGACATTGATTTTTGAATAATGCCATTTTTCTCTAAGTCTAAAATTTCTTTATCTAAATTAGATCTGTAATGGAGAGGAATAGAATATGGTCTACATTTGACCGGTCTCAGATCTGTCAGCACAATTGAATGTGTTATTTTATCAGTGCGTCCAGGTTTGTTAGAAAAGATAGATTTATATACGTCGAGGATAGTCAAAATGTCTTGTCGCTGTTGTTGTGTCAAAGTGTCAGAGATATGTATGTCATTTATACTTCCGTCGTCAGTCATGATTGGTACAGGGATTTCAGTGTTGTCCACGTCTGTCTGATTTACCACAGATGCCACTGTTTGTAAATTGTCTTCAATGTCATTGTCGTCGTCGTCGAGATCAATCGTTGTCAATATGTCGTCAAATTTGTCGTCGATGTCGATATCACAGATTGTCGGTAATGTCCATATGTCTTCGTCGTTTTCGTTGTCGTAAGAGTGTGTCGTTAACGATGCTTCGTTTGTCGAGGTGTCATTTCGTTGAGAAATTGTCGTTTCGTCTCCGTCGCCAGTTCGTTGAGTCAGTTCATTTGTCTCATTGTCCTGTCTAACATAATATGGTTTCAACATATTTATATGGAATATTTTCAGTTTTCCATTTAAAGAGATTTCGTAATCTACTTCTGAAATTCTTCTAATGATCTTAAAAGGTCCCTGCCAGGAGGTTGACAGCAAATCTCTTTTGTCAGGTAGTAGAAGTAATATATCCTGACCTGGATGTAGGACAATGGTTTTTGCACTTCTATTGGCGTACTGCCTGTATTTAAAACCTTTCTCCTGTAGTGATGTTCTGGCCAATATACACGAACGTATGATTTTGTCTCTGGTATCAGTGACCAAATCATAGGTGGAAATGGGAAGTTGGCTATCTACAGGTTGTGAGATGATCTCTTTATAAATGGTGAGAGGTCCTCTTGGGTTCGCTCCATACATCAATTCGAAGGGAGAGAACCCTGTACTTGATTGAGGGACTTCTCTGTATGCGAACAGCACCGTTGGGAGAAGTATGTCCCAATCGGCTGGATTTTCAGCTGTCACTTTAGATAGCATATGTTTCAGGTCCCCATTAAGCTTTTCGCAGATACCGTTTGCGGCCGGTCGATAGGGACTGGTGAAACACTGCTTGATGCCTAGTAACTTAGTTACTGATTGGGTGGCATTAGATATGAACTGGGTACCTCTATCTGAAATGATTTTCTCCGGGAAGCCAAAACGGGAGAAAATATTTAGTAATATGTCCATCACATCCTTAGAGGAGATAGATCTTAATGGCAACATTTCGGGCCACCTTGTACATAAATCCACGAGGGTAAAAATGTACCTATTCCCCTTATTCGATATGTGATTCAAAGGACCTACTAGGTCAACTGCCACGATTTGGAAAGGCCTCGAGGCAGTTGTCGTTGATTGGACTTCTGCTGTAGGGTTTTTTCCCTTTTTCCCCAGTCTTTGACATACATCACAAGCTCTACAGAAAGTTTTTATATGTTGGCAAAACTTTGGCCAATAAAATTGGGTGAGGACTCTAGCCCTGGTCTTTTCATACCCCATGTGACCTCCAAAAGGGGAGTCATGGGCTAATTTTAGCACTTTGTCTCGGTGTGCTTGTGGTAGTACTATTTGCTGTGTCGTGGTCTGGTTTGTTGTGTAAAATCTAGTTAAGATGTTGTTCTGTAGCCTAAATGTCCACGATGCGTTCTTTGTTAATTTTGGCTTAAGGCCTACTAACTTAAAGTATGGTGCTAGTGTAGGGTCATTTTTCTGTTCATTTCCAAAATTGATGTTAGTTGAGTTTGGCGCTACTATTTCTAATGATTCCTGTAGTTGGTCGGTGTTGGTTTTGTGGGTTGTCTGTCGTGTTATTGCGTTTGTGTGTTGTGTGTCTTGTTGCACATTTACAGGTTCGGTATTTGGTAGTTTGGTCGCATCCTCAATTCGAGGTTTTAATTCGGTCGTATCGTTTCTTGATTCGACCGCCCCTGCATTGTACACCTCGGTAAATTCTTCCTGAATTACCTCAGTGGTTGTCTCCCTTGGTATTTTGGCAGTTTGAGACAAGCAAGAATGGTGTTTCTCTTTTGTGTTGCTATTTCTGTGTTGGATACCGTGTTTTTGCTCCCACCTTTTTATTTCTGTTTCAGAGCATGGAAGTATGTTGGGTAAATTACCAAGTATAATATCCGCGACGGGATTTTCAAGGATAGCACACAATACTCGCCCCGATATGAACGGTGTCTGAATTTCGACCAAAGCAAGGGGGTATTTCTCTATTGTACCTGAAAATGTGCGACATGTGACATGTTTGTCAATGTAGTCTTTAGTGTCTATTAATGTTCTCCTCACCCCACAGAGAGTTGCGCCGGAATCACGAATTAACGTGCCCTTTTTGTTGTTAACAAACCCTGTATAAAAAACTAGCTTGCCTGTAGATGATAAGGCAGCGTTAGCTATTTCATTTGCAATTGGGATAATGTGACCACACTGTAGTGTTGTGTCCAGTTGGAACTTTGTACAGGTGTTGCACTTACTGTCTGTTATGGTGTTGATGACGTGTACAGCATTCCCAAGCTCGCTTTCATTGTCGTGTTGATTTTCACATTCATTTAGTGACTCAAGCTCTTCGTCAGTCGACGTTTCTACTAATGCCGCATTGGCCTGTTTCAATAACTTTCGGCCTTGACAATCTTTATTATAGTGACCCCAGCTATTGCAGAAATAACATTTAATTGCTCTGTGGTAAGCCATGCGTTTAGCTGTTTGCTTCTCTACCATTTTTTTGAGGTGTTCAGGGTAAGTGGGTGATTTGTCACACATACCGTAACTGTCGTGATGAACATTGCAATATTGGCACCTTACTATTTTACCGACATTGGATCGTGGTTTAAATCTGCTCTGTGATTGTTTGGAGTATTTGGTGTTCACTACTGCAGCTGCTGTATCATTGTGACTTATATTATGTTGAAAAATATCCCTGTTTGCTGTAAAAAATGCATTTCCTTTCGCCTCGATTTCCTGAATGCTCTTACAATCCATTTGTTTTAAGAACTTGGCAAAAGGTGTGGGGATGGTGCTAACTATTTTATCTATTATAATTAGTTCCTTAAGTTTATCATGGCTATTGTTGGTTTTAGCCGAGTTAATCCATTTTGTGCATATGTCTTGGACTGTACTGACATAATCTATGAAGGTTTGGTTTGGTTGTGGAGATAATTTGGCAAATTGTTGTTGGTAACCTGCAGTGTCTAAAGAAAAATGTTGGAGAATGCGTTGTTTTAGGTACTCATAGTCTTTTCGCATTTCCTGTGGTATTGTTTCTATTACTTTCAGTGGTTCAAGAGCCAAATTCCTCATTAGAATAATTGCCCAATCTGATTTACTGATTTTATGATGAGACATGAGACACTCAAAATTTTCTAAATAAGCGGAGATGGAATCTCCAGAACAGAAAGCCTTCACGAGACCTTTATATTTATTATATTTTTGTTCTTCCTCTTTGCTTCTTAGCTTATTTATAGATATTTCTGCGTTAGACTCAAGCTCCATCTGTTTTAATTTTATTTGTGTTTCGGCATTCAATTGGGCCTGTTTGGCCGCCGCCTCGAGCTCCAGCTGTTTTTCCTGAGCCTGCATCTGCATTTTCTTTTCTTCTGCCTCCATCTGCATCTGCATTTTCTTTTCCTCTGCTTGCATCTGCAGTTTCTTTTCTTCGGCCTCCATCTGCGATTTCTTTTCCTCTGCCTGCATCTGCATCTGCATTTTCTTTTCCTCTGCTTGCATCTGCAGTTTTTTTTCTTCGGCCTCCATCTGTGATTTCTTTTCCTCTGCTTGCATCTGCATCTGCATTTTCTTTTCCTCTGCTTGCATCTGCAGTTTTTTTTCTTCGGCCTCCATCTGCGATTTCTTTTCCTCTCGTTCTATCGCTCTTTCTTCACGGGCAATGTTTTCTGCGTGCGTTTTCTGTGCCCATTCTGACAATTTCTCTTCTTTATAACCTAGCTTTATTCCTTGCTCAATGCATTTATCTAAGGTAGACATTTTGTGTTTCACTTGTTTGTAATATTCCTAAAATTAAATCCCTTAGAAAAAATGTAGTGTAGTCGAAAATTTGGTTAACTCCCTTACTTATTAATGTGTAAATCAAAATGCAAGGTTATGTTGGTGAAAAGTTCATGAATATGCAACCAAATCAATATAAAACAACATAATACATTGATGAAACATGAGAAGTACAGCTTAGAAGTACAATGAGTATGAGGTGAAACTTAGCTCTGAATTTTGAAGCTCCTCGATGTTATCTTGCACTCTCGTTACTGTGGGAAAGGTTTCATCGGTTGGACGCGGCACTTGTTGCGGAACAATCTGCTCGTGGAGCGAGAACACATTAGTGACTGTCACAAAAAAAAAATGTCAAAATAATAACATGTCAAAAAAAAAAATTGTTTACAGAATCAAAATAAAGAGGCGCTGTGGAGGCAATGGTGAGACATTGCCGAGGGACTCAGATTACTTCTATTTTATCGCTAGATAGCTACTAGTTCTATGTAACCTTGTAACGTTAACAATTTCTTTGATTTAAACAAATCAATGTGTTACCAAAAATCAATGTTTTATCAAAAATCAGTGTGATATGATTAAATAATTAATTTTACATGGCATTTAATAGGTTTTTAAGAAAACATTCTATGCCAAAACCGGAAAACTAGCCCCCAAAAAGCCTGTCATAGTCTTGCTCGTATCTAGATAACTAAACTTGGGTTCATACAGGCAACAATAAATCTGTTCGTTATGAGATCGAATATTTATTGTATTTACATATACAGTATGCGTTGGCGCAGTGGGTAAACAGACCCGCGCTATATTACATCTGTCAAATAGTAAACATCACACACATAAGTATCATTTAACAGTCTAGCAAACTATCTAGCCTATGTCTATATATCTATTGATATCTATAGAGTCCCTCAAAGGCAGGCCCTGTTGCCTCTCTCAAGTCCATTCGTCCTCTGCCGGTCTCCGCGTGTCCTAACTCGACACCGGCGGTAACTCTGTCCGAGTTCCTCGTGGACCCCGCATTAGGCGGGCCACATCAGTGTCCACGGAATCATGGACTTGGTGACCATCTCTATCTAGAAGGTTCTAGATTACTTGGGTCCTGTTCGACTCAATGGTTTCCCTTGGGCTGGAATTGCAGCCCTTTACTAGATATGCAAGTGAGGCGGTGACAAGGTATATGTCTTTTATTTTATTTTTTTCATTTCATTGTGTAACAATTGTTGGTAATTAATGACCGAAGATATTCTAAATGTCCTACCACCCCCAATTTTATCATCAACATAGATTTCTTTCTTCATATTAGTTTTATCTATATGCATTATTTTTTTTTTTCTATATTAAGATATAAGTTGTGATTTTCACTCTTCTTTTGGGTTAAGGTTATTAGTTTGTCTATCCCATTCTGTGATGCGGATAGTAATACTGTATCATCAGCATATCTAATCTCTGGTATTTCATAACCACCTATATTTAGGGCATCATATTGCTCCTTGGTTATATCATCTCCGACGTACGTACATAGATAGATAGATACTTGTGTAGTTAAGTGCATACATACTTACAAACAGACAGACAAACAGAAAATGTAATAACATTCACAAATGCGTAACTACAAATGTTTAAATACATAAGCACACATATAAGCACCCACAATACAAACACGTAGATACATTTATAAACATGTACAAGCATATATACACAGACGTACATACATATACAAACATGTACACACACATACACAATCACACACTTACACACATAGAGATAAACTCACGAACACACACAGACAGACTGGCATTCATGATTGTTAAGTTACATCTTGCAGTAGCACATTTCGATTCCCGTAAACGAATGTCACGGTTGTTACAATCTATTGTTGTAGGTTTCCCATACATATAGAACGCGTGTGACATTCAATGGGTATGTTGTTGCTAGTGTTACAAAGCCGAGATCAATGTCAGCAGGGAAGTGTATGTTGCAAGTCGGCATGGTTCCAAAGCCTATTGACCACGGTGGTAGTTTTACAAAACTGGAAAATGAGAGTGTTGATTTTCC
Organism: Cepaea hortensis; assembly: GCA_963921405.1. Lineage (NCBI taxonomy): Eukaryota > Metazoa > Mollusca > Gastropoda > Stylommatophora > Helicidae > Cepaea > Cepaea hortensis. Next base: position 80,404,878 of record OY992886.1, read on the forward strand.
CTCTGTAGTCCATGAATGTCTGCTTTTATTTTAAACGAAGTAACGATTAAAAATTTTTCTGCCAGTTGACTTATTTTGCGCGTTTATTCAGTCTTTTCTGTGTGTGGTTTGTGAGATCCTGACAAGTGGTGTAAAATGATTTTGTTCATAGTGAAGGACGAGGTAATGCAGGGATAAGCCATCAGTTGCCGGGTCTGGTTTTGCTCCACGTTCTGGTATTCCTTGATAACGTTCACTTGAGCTTTTTGTTGGTCTTTGAAGACCATGAGCTTTGCAGGAGTTATAACTATTAACAGTTATGGTCAAACCAATGAAAGTACACATTTTTAGGATATGCATCATCATTTCCGTTGCAATATGCATGAAAATGTGAATCGTGGACAATTGCACGAACACTAGAGAAGTTAATTTAGAATTTTGAAGGTAACTGTTACAAAGACATTCTCAGAATCCCGACGGGAAAACATACTGATATATTACAAGGTCTGAGCACCGAACACACTGACTTATAAGGAGCATCATGTTTCGGAAGCTGAAGTACTTTTGGCAACGGTTGGGTTTTTGGTTCGCAATTTGTTTAGGGCGTAATAATATATCATTCTTCTTCCCATGTCTGACTGTTTGTGCCGTGAAACGTCGCAGGGACGAGGTAGTTTTCTGTGCTTGGCTTGCCTTGTTGCTTTTACTAATGTCACATTTGATGTCTCTTTTACTCCGCCTAGCCATCTCTTCTTGGGTCGTCTTCTACCCTTGTATCCGCATATTCTGGTGTAGAACGTTCTAGCCGCTAGTTAATCTTGTTCCACTCTAGCTAATATATCCTAAACATGTAATTCTGTGGTGTTCGATAAAGTCAGTCATAACAATATTTGCGGTTATTTTCTTGTTTGTCTCCTTATCACTTCTTTTTGTTTTGTTTTTCATCAGCGTTACTTAAGCATCTCATTTCAAATGATGTGATTCTACGATTATGTTTCTGGGAGCATTATTTAAGGGAAAAAGAAATGAAAAGACAGGATAGCAGGAGCCCAATACACACACACACACACACACACACACACACACATATATATATATATATATATATATATATATATATATATATATATATATATATATATATATATATATATATATATATCAAACATAAGCACATGAACTAGTTGTAAGAAATGTTAATGAAACTGTTATCTCTGGGGGAGCCAGTTCGTGAAAGTAATCAATATATAGGTTAGAAACTGTGGCATAATAAATGTCTCGAACTGAAGGAGTTGATGTGATAATTAAGACATAGTGGCTTTTAATATTCTACTGCGTGGCTCGGCAGAATAATATAAGTGGTACACGGCCGATCTATAATTCACACCAGAAATTTCGAAATGAAATGAGATCTCTTCAACCTTGTAAGAAATAGATACACATAGTCTAAGCTCGTTCAGCAGGGAAATATTTGAAAGCCTGTGAGGGAGGTTGTATGTGGCGTATGTTTGTATATCTGTATATGTATATATGTTAATATCGCAGGAAATCATAGTTAATAACCAACTATAGTTATTGTAGTTACATCTTAAATGTTCCAGAAACATTCTTAGGATGTCTTTGACCAAGAAGAAGCAAAATACTGAAATTCTACAAGATCTGGACATCGTAGAAAGCAAGATCATAAACAGCGTCTTGTCTCGGAAGCTGAAATATTTTGGCCATATTATACGTCAGAGTGGTTTCGAAAGATCAATGATGGAAGGCATGGTTACTGGACAGAGGCGGACTTCGAGCAGCATGAGGCGGGAGAAATAGCAAAAGAGAGAAACAATTTTCGATTGGTCATGATGAGAACGACGTTCTGCAGCCCACCTTCTATGTGATATTGAGTAGTCATTTGAATAGTATTTATATGCCATAGCTGTCCTCGGTGTCTGTGGCTTAGGGGTTAGTGAACGCTGTTTCACAATTCCCCGACATACTTAATCAAGGGTTTAAAATCAGCCGCAGGAGATAGGGGTGCAGATCGACCTGCGTCGAGTTTGCTGGTATGAGCGTTGGCCGTTCGGAAGCAATGACGTCCCTGAACATAAAATCACCTAGTAAATTACCAACAATTACTAAACGTTAGGTATACTTGCAACCTCATGTAAAAAGATATGCGACTAACAATAGCAGCCAGAGTATCGTATGTCATTCACTCATCAGTTATGATATATTTGTCTTCGATGATTTATCAAGAAAACTCTCTATTCCCTCCGCTCGACTGAGATATGTTCTGTTCATTCTATAATATCATCACTGCACTCTGGACATATCTATAAGTGTTGTGAGCCTTACCGTAATCAATAAAAAAAACGTAATCAAATAAATGTCTGTTCTATGCTGATTTACGAGCTAACCCGTTTGGTTTGCCTCTTTCTGCTCGCCACAGTGATTTTCATTCCTAACTCTGCATTCTAGCGACGTTGATTAATTCAGTTGAGAAAAAGAAGTTTCAATGCGAGAAGACTAACTTCATTGCACCGAGTTTTATTTCACATTGCTCTGTTTCTTTCCACAGAATAATTCACACAGAACACAAACCCGGTAGCTCCACCTAAGACCCTCAGGATTCTCTGAGAAAACAGCACCTGTGAACCGGATGACGTAGTCCAGAACTGAACCCATGACCTTCGCAGAGGGAAGCAAGCGACTCAGTCACTCCACATTGAAAGTCTTCTTTTAGAAACATCTCCCTGAAAGCGTTCATAAAGTAGCCAAGAGCCACTGGGTGACTCTCTGATGTAGGGGCAGAAGCATCCAGTATCTCTATTCTTTCCTTGCTTACATCTTTTTATGCCAGGCAATAAATCGTGCAATCTATTGTTTGTGTCTTCGTTATTCAAATTCACTACGGGAAAACATTGTTTTGAATTACATCTTTTTCTTATTTTGTGCTACCGCTTTTGTATTGAAGAGTCGCAGAGAGACGGTTGGTGTAATTTTCTGTGTTTCGTTTGTCTTGTTGCTTGTACTAGCGTAATATTTGATTTCTTCAATATCTCTTTTACTCCATCTAGCCAACTCGTTCTAGATCGTTCTCTCGCCTTGTATCCAGATGTTCGTATGTAGAACGCTCTATCTGATGGTTGATCTAGTTCCATTCTAACTAAATGTCCGAATAATGTAATTCTTTGGTGTTCTGTAAAATCAATAATTGATGGTATCTTTAAACTCTATCTAACTTTCTAACTAGTCTATATATTCTTGTTTTTCCTGCTGGGTTTCTTATGCACCTCATCTCAAATGATGCGATTTTACGATTGTGTGTTTCCTAGGACTGTCCGTGTCTGGCATTATTAACACACTGTTGGGAAGAATAAAGCATCTATCACTGCTAACGACGCCGATGTATCCTGGTACCGATAAGAATGCAACTCCACCAACTATGGACTTGAGCAGGATTCAGTTCAATATTTGCGTGCTGAACCAGCAAGGACTTCCAGACAGAGTTATTCAAGCGGCAGGGATCACGTGTCCGGATGTTTTTAGTTGACCGCATATTTCTGGATGGGTAGAGACGGTGGCATGGAGGAATATCATCAGCAGAGTTAATTCAGAACACCATGAGCCGAGATACGTGGAGAAAAATGAAAACCTGCGCCAGTCGACACGGCGGTACATGATGATGGTGAAGGTGATGATCTGTCTCTGATAGATGACGCGTAGATACAGCCTTATGGTATAAACAATATATACACACATCGTAAATGATATGCAAGGGGGTCTTTCTTTCTTAAGAGCAGGTTCGCTGATGTAACGGTTAAGCCGTTTCGCTGACATTGACATCAGCGTTGTCGGACAAAGCTTCGTTATCAACTGTCATCGTTCTTTTGTCTGGAAATATGATGTTTGTCCTAAAGTTTTATATACCCACAGCAGATTCCAGCTACGTAGCTTGATTTTTTGGGGGTTAAATTTATGTTTATTTGGGTGTCCTCTAAAAGTACTGGAGAGTTTTGGCCATCATAGACCATAAGTTTAGGAAGGGAAAATCACAACTGCACCCCCCCCCCCCCTCAGTGGTAGAAGATGGGAAACACATCACGGTGTGGCAAACACAGCCCCGGGGACCGAGTATTCCCCCGGATAAGTTGACAACTCTGCAACTGAGCAGAGCAGGGCATTCATTTGTCTTGAAAGCCGGAGATGGATGTCAAAGGCAGAGGTAAAAGACCCCAATGTGGATGTGGAAGTCAAAGGAAACCACCACATTATCTTTCCAAGATGTCATGAATAGTTATATATCAGAGATGAATGACGTTAATGACTGTCTTAGGACAACCTCGTCGGGAAGATAGCGTCATCAGCAACAGGTGACACCAGACCGTTATTCAGCTACTGATGGCAAAATCGTAACTAATACATTTAATATGATGAGAAGAGAGGCTTTGGAGACCATCGTGACGACTGGAAAGATTGCGGAGAAGGGAGGCAGAGGCAGACCAAGAGAAATGATGCTGGATGTATTGAGACGGTTGCGTAGAGGAATATCATCAGCAGAGTTGATCCAGAACACCAAAGACCGAGATCTGTGGAGTGTCATGAACGCCTACACCAGCTCGCATGACACTTGATGATGATGACTTTTTGGGTGGCTTTTGCTTTGTGTGTGTGTGTGTGTGTGTGCGTGCGTGCGTGCGTGCGCGAGCGTGTGAGTGCGCGTGCGTGCGTGCTTTGACATTTCAGTAAAGTGATAAAAACATTTCCACGACAAATACTGTCACTGGTGTGTGAAATATTAGGTCTTGCATCTTCTCGTTGGCGGAATAATTTTGTGCGATGGTCAGTTTATTTCTTCTCCGCCATTCTTTCTCAGACAGTTTATTTCTTCCCGACCATTCATTCTCAGACAGTTTTCAGAAAATGTTGATGTCTTATCATCATCATGTATCAGAACGTCACTGTTTTCGCAACCCCACTGAAAGATTTTTTATCCTTTGTCAATTCTCCCACCTCAGTGCACTTTCATGCTCAGTACGTCTTTAATGTCCCTTGTCTTCCCCCGCTTTGGTCGAACCCTGCCTTTTCTTCCAGGAACAATTGTCTTCCAATTCTGTTATTTTTAAACCACTGTGACGTTTAATGTTTCTAAAATATTTCAGGTTCCCAGACGTGATACTGTTTATGAACTATTTTTATTTGATATTCAGCTGTTGCAAAATATCAGTATTTTAAACTTTTTGCTCCACGATATTCTAATTAATGTTCAGTGACATTTAAGCTCACAGGCATCCGTTGTCTTTCTTAGTGATGATAAAATGGGTCATGATGCAAATTCACATGTTGCCACGTCAAACATGCGTGTTCTTGCAATTATAACATTTATTTATTTGCTGGTAACCATTTTGTAAAGCTGTGTCGAACTAGAAGCCGTCCTGCTGACACCACGACACAGCCAAAACTGTCCTGCCAACTCTAGTTCCACAGGCATAAGGTGTCTATTGTATATATATATATATATATATATATATATATATATATATATATATATATATATATATATATATATATATAATAGGTGGGGGAGGGGGCTGCGTGGTCTCGAGGTATGGTGTCCGCCTCGAGTGCCGGAGGTCCTGGGTTCAAGCCCCGGTGATGACCAGGATTTCTTCTCGTGGACTGCTAGTAATAAAATTTCCCCTGGTCTCTGGGTAGTGAGATCGGACGCCCGTGTGTATTGTTGCAAACGTAAAAAATCCCTTGTCAGTTGGAAATCGAAAAAGAGTTGCCTAACGGCGCTGTCCGGGCAAAATTTCGAGTTAAAAATCTACGCAAAGTATTTCAGGATCCTTGCCGGTGCTACGGAGTTCGTGCACTGAGCTGAGTTTCTCTAGACTCAGGTTTGAGTTAGGAGGAAAACGGAGCACTTATGGGTTAAACCGTGTGCCGTGATGTTGATCCAATGACTAAACTAATATAAAGGAGATCTCAGGGTCTATCTCCCTATCTCTTCCTCTCAATGTAGAATATGTGGCTAAATGAGAGGCGAATTGCCTTTCTAAGCCACCCTATAACTGCCTCCCAATGTACAATATGTGGCTAAGTGTGAGGCAATTGACCTTTCTAAACCACCCTATCTCTTCCTCTCAATGTAGAATATATGTGGCTAAGAAGCTGTGGGTGGGATCTGGATAAGAGGTTACCCTATCTGCCTTAGCTCAGAAGTTAGCTGGTTCAGATTCCAGCACCATTTATTTCTCATAATATCATGCGCACCTTGGGTAGTAGATCGGTTAGCTAGAGATCTTGAACAAGGCAAATAAAACAAGTGTTTATAAATTCCAGGCATTTGAATATCACACGGTGAAGGCCACAAGGTTGCTTCCCTGGCATGATTCTAAGGAGAGACAGTCTACCCAGGGTAGATGGAACTCATTACCTTGAATGGAATCTATCAAGGAAGTGTGTTTTAACAAATGCGTTGTTGAAGTTGGACATGCTTAATTCTGAGGTACATAACTAGAAAGAGAAACAAGGACGAAGAAAGAAATTAATGACACATTCTTCCTGGCGCCATGCAATTGTAATTCTGAATGAGTGGATTGAACAGAAACAAAAACCACTTCGTTGACATGAGGACGTAAATTACAAGATCCCCAGAAGTCGGAGTAGGTAAGTCTGATGGCGAGGGACACTGGTAATAGGGAAAACTAACCAACACGCAAAAATCAGTCTCGTGCGCTAGAATTAGTGGCGCATGTATGGACTACGTTTTTAAAAAAGAGAAAAAAACATTAAACAGAGAATCGATTGACATTTAGAAATGATATTTAGGCAGCAATGCTAAGAAATAACAACTGTATTATAATAACAGCTAAACGCATGCTATTAAACACTTTACAGCGAAAACGTATTGCCTAACACTATTAGAAAGCGGATAATCACAAGATTGAAAATATATTTCATTTGACATGTAACCCGACGCCTGTGGCATATAGAAGATTATACTGTGATACGCCTGACGAGGTAAACATTTCGAAGAAGACTTTTTCTTTCAAAAGAACAAAAAGGATATTAACGGGTTTCTTGTACACGCAATTTCTAAATAAATTGTTCAATTGTAGTTTGCTTAGAAAACAATTGACACTAACATTTTATTTGTAAATGGCATTTCCAAAAGTCTTACGTTTAAAACTGCTCTTCTTCTTTCACCCATTATTCTCTATTGGTACATATGACCTGAACCAACTCACTCTAAGCCCTTAGCTATCTCATCCATCCCTGTCCATGTCCTGTTTGTCTGCGTTTACTTCTCTTCTTCGTGTGTTGTTAGATCTTCCTTCATTTCTTGTCCATTTCCTCCGCCATTGTTTTTCCCAACTTCTACATAGATGTACCATAGGTGAAAGGAAGGCAATTTGCTATCTGGACTCCTCGTGGCTTTCTCAGCAACGCACCATGTCTCTTCTAGACGAGCCTCCTTACCTCTTCGTTGTTCGTGTTTCTATATCTTTTGACGTGTTTATGATTGGTTTGACTTTGCAGCTAAAGTGGTTTCTACGGAATTGGAACGCCAGCCCAACGACCAAGTTTCCTTCGTCACCGCCTACGACCTGTCTGGTGGGTTACTGTATGATACTGTTCTTTGCATCCGTTAAACGTCCCAGTAACACAAGGGTGGTTACTTACTTAGTTGCCTCTTACGACATATGTGGTAGGCTGTAGTGTTAATCTTCTTTACTCCACGTTTAGGTTTAGGTAATACACAAGCCGATCCTGATTAAAAGTCCCTTCAACATGCCTGATAGGCCACAGTATCACAATTCTTTGCTTCCCCTTAGCGTGCTTCTAATATGCACAGCCTGGGATTCCGAGATAAGTAGTAAAACATTATTTTTAAAATGTTCATGTTATCTTCATTGTTCTAATTGTTTTCATCCTTTCATTATCCTCATCTCGTTCTTATGCCTTAATGTATCACTGGGAAGGGGGGATGTATATGTTGTTTTGTGTGTGTGTGTGTGTATGTGTGTGTGTGTGTTTGTTATGTATTTGTTTGCTGATGAAGGCCAGTCGCCGCAATGTCCTGTATTTTTCGTAATTCTATTACGTAAAACTGCATTACTTTGTGTTATTTTATATTGTAATATACGGGGGTGCTAAAAACTAGTTAGGCTAAATGTGTTCTGGCCTTTCATCTAGTAAGTTTATTTTATCATATATCTGATTTCGTATTTCGGACATGAGGTCCAGATAATCAAGCTGCTCTGTCAGAGTCCACTGAATATATCTCTGGCGGTAGTTATTGCTATCTTACTAGTTCAGTCATTAGTCAGTATGAATAACAAATATGACAAAAGGCACCCCTGCCACACTCATGTTCTGATGTCAAACGTATCCTTTAGTTTACCCTCATGACGAACTCTGAATTTCATATTATTATATAATGCCTTCATTAAATTAATGATTCTCTGTGGGATCCCAAATTGCCTCATCAATTTCCAAAGAGATTTTCTCCCAATGCTGTCAATTGCCTTTCCATAATCCACAAGTCTAATTGAAATGACGTATTCAGTTCAATGATCTTGCTCTGTTATCGTTATATGTAATGTGGCCATTTGGTCAGTGCAGGTTTTGTTTTGGTTTGAAGCCTGCCTGTTAATTTCACAGTTATGAGTTCAGGATGGCCTAATGAAACATCCGGTGTGCTAATGGCAACGTAGCGGGTTCAACCCCTACATCGGTCAGTTGGACTAAAATGTTGACTTCTGGACCTCACTTGGGAACGTAATTACAAGTACCTCCGAAGTCGGAGTGGGTTGCCTGATGGTGAGGGACACTGGTAATAGTGAAAGGTAGCCCACAAGGAAAAGTCAGTCCAGCGTGGCTCGAGAAAGCGAACGAATGAAAATAAACATTCCATGGGTGTTACATAAATTCCACTTTAAGTTTCACGCTCTTCTTTCTTGCTTTGTCCGGGCATAGGTCCTATGTTAACTGACTTCATCGTATCTCTTGCTGTCTCATTCAGCTCCTCCCATGTCCACTCCATATTACTCATTTATGTTTATAAATGTCAACCCTGTGTGATTTGATGTATTCTTATATTTCGTTTCCCCCTATGGGTTCAAACAAGAGACCGACCGTCTTGTTATTTCCATATTTTCTCAATGTATTGGCTGATCCAGCGCCGAGCGCTTGTCCTCGCCTTTTCCATGAACTATTAATATCTAATCATATCTAGCCTTATTGGGTAAGGGCGAAAAACTGGACGTACCGTGTGCAAGTTGTGCACGTTGAAAATTCGAGGGCAGTTGGAAACCGCAAAGAGTTGGCAGTAAGGCCAACACACTGGCAACATTGTCAGGACAAGTCAGAACCTAACCACGGGTAGACAGAGCCAGTTACCTTGGATGGAATCCATCCATATCAGTGGTTCTCAACCTTTTTTGGTCCATGCACCTCTTCACCTTATGTTTAGAATGTCATGTCCCCCCTTTCGTATTTCCTCTATATACCCCCCCCCCCCTCTTTCCACACACACACACACAGTAGACGTAAAAATGGAAGATAAATTTAATGACAGATACAAAAACAAGTCTAGATATCTACATAAAACGTGATTTGCGGGTCTACTTACGTTATAAAAAGAATTTCAGAAGCGCCAGAAGTGCAGAACCGTAAAGTATGGAGGAAAAAACAATATCAAGTAATCGGTTCTTGTATTAACGAAATCATGAAGTAATATTAATTTCCCCTCTGGAAATCCTAAAATTCCCCCTAGAGGGGAATTCCCCACCGGTTGAGAACCACAGTCTAGAGTAAGTAAATCTTACATCCGGGAACGTTAACCTGGTCAACAAATGCCTAAAGAAGTCGGAGGGGTCGACCTAATAGACACTATTATTGCCTTTGCCGCCAACTGAGAAATTCGTGGTGTGATTCGTTTTCTTCAGCAGGTCAAAATGCGGCCGAGATTCATCGTGGTTGTTTCGTGTGTACGGTTATAACGTTATGAATCACAGTTTTGTGAAGGATTGGTGCAGGATATTCGTACCTTGCTGGCTTCACAGGTGTATGATTTCCCTTCTTGAAGTGAGGTTTTACCAAGGAAAACTAGGTTATTTTTTGCTTGGTTAATTTATTTATCATTCAAAACAATGTTTTCCCGTAGTGAATTTGAATAACGAAGACACAAACAATAGATTGCACGATTTATTGCCTGGCATATTTGCTGCATCTCGTCAGGTACATACTGTAGAATTCACACAACGTAAAGTAAATTAACTAGATAAATCCATCAAGCTGAAATATACACATGTTCGCACAGTAATTGCCTACCATGGTAATTTCAAACTTTAAACAAGCGAGTATTTTGTGTGTTAAACAACATGCGAAAGGCAATGTCTATGTTAATCACATGTCAGCTTTCGAGAATGTGCCTAGCGATTGATTACGCTGGAAGCTTCCGGTATCGGCCCCACTAGGCTCGCATCGCCTGTGTGTCGTACTTGTCGATCCATTGAGGTATGTGTTCTGACACTCTTTTGTCAGCTGCCTCTCTGTTCTGCCGATGTAGAAAGCCTGGCAACTACATGTGAATTGGTAAATACAATTGTATTTTGTATATATTGTGTATATTTTTATATACAATTGTATATTGGTGTATACAATTGTTTAACACACAAAATACTCGCTTGTTAAAGTTTGCAGAAGCAATAATGATCAATCAACGTAAGCCAGATTTGTGCAAACAGAAAGACATGTTAGTCAGCTACCATTACCATGGTAGACAATTGACATTACTGTGCGCACATGTGCACATTCAACTTGATAGATTTATATAGTTAATTTACTTTACGTTGTGTGAATTCTGCAGTATGTACCTGACGAGATGCAGCGAAATATGCCAGGAAATAAATCGTGCAATCTATTATTTATCATTGTCTCTCAATTATGAATATGTAGGTCTGATTGTTGTGACCCACGTTCCAATTTGATTAGTTTCCATTGCATCTGATTAAAGAGAAGTCCACTGAATTCTATTTCTCGTGGTACTTATGCTGTCTTCATAATCCAGTATATAGTAAGTAAAACTACGTTTCGCACTCATCTCGTACTTATTCTGACTCCTAAACTGCTGATGATGTGTGCACTAATGATGCTGAGGTATTTATATTAACACTAATAGCGTCTGCTGGGATACCAAATGGATCTTCAGCTTTCCTATCATTCAAAATTTTGACAGCTTTTCTGTTTTTTGTTTAAATAATTAAAAACACATTTCTCTCAGTTGATGTCTAGCCCCACGTCTGCAGGCTGGGTTTATGGTGGATCTTTCGGGATTGATCTATTCAGAAGTTCTTCAAAGTATTCGGGACATCTATTCATACGATCGTTGATATCGATGAGAACTTTCCCATTACATGATTGGTAACATTTTCCATTTTTCCTTGTGATATTTAAAATATTTCTGAGATTTGCGTTCATTGATGCCATTTCTGTCTCTTCTGCTAGGCCATCAAAATATTTTTTTCCTTAAAATCCGCAATTATCCCCTAAATTCCTGAATTAGCTTCTGTGTATTTTTCATGGGCTATGAATTAGCAGCTGTAATTTTCGTATTGTTTAAATTTGCTGTTTTCTATTTTTCTTTCTTCTATAGTTTTAATGGTTTTAGGAGCCATCCTTTTTCATATGTTCTTTCTCCTTTCCAAAAGATTTGAAATGTTAAAAACTAAGATGTGTGACAAGAAGCCAGGGTACTGGGTTAATATTTCTAAAGTTGTGACGAGAGATCAATGTTTTGGACAAATATTTCTAAAGTCTATAACGTGAGGTCAATGTATTGGGTTAATTCCTAAAGTCTGTGACGATAGATCAGTGTATTGGGTAAATATTTCTAAGTTTTATGACGAGAGGCGGTACATGGGTTAACTATTTATAATGCGTGTGATGGTACGTAGTGTGTATGTGGACAATATTTCTAAGAACTTTGAAGACCAAACAGTTATGGGGATAGACTTAGAAATAGCCTTGCCTTTAATCAATATTATATTGAAAGGAAGAGTCCTCTTCTTCTTCTTTCGTTCTCTTGAAATATGTCTATAACTGCAATGTTGTCTCTTGTATGTGTTTAACTGTCTGTTTTAGTTCTCATACTGGTCCATGGAGTTTATCTTCCACGGTTGTTTCTCTAGACCAGAAGGTTTGTCTAGATATGTCGTAGTTTGGGCAGTCTTGAAAAATGTCTTTAGTCGGCTAAAGGTCAAGACATCAACAAGCCACTTAAAGTAACAGATAGTTCTACCCAACTATACCCAAATCATATTTCTGGTGTCAGACACAGAAAAGAAGTTGGATTGTGGTGTTATAACAGAAATCAACGAGTGACGTGGACAGAAATGAGATTAAATGAACATATTCATTTACGCTCATCAGTAAATAGACAACAGTGGAAAAATATACATACAAATAATACCGCCTTAGCATAGTCACAGTATGATATGTAGTGTCTAGCTGATTATCCCGGAGTGCAAATTCTGGGGAAAAGGAGAAATGACTCACAAGAAATGACATCTTATAGGGATGTAGTAACATTGTGTGTAACGGCTATGCAGAAAAGAAGAGACTGTAAAGAATAGGAGAGAGTGGAATGGCAAGATCAATGATTATACAACTTCAACAAGTCATTAGATCGACTAACCTGCTACTGATAATGAAGACACACTTATTAAGTGTATTTAAAGACTGCATATAATAGCTTTTCTTCGTGTAGATATCCATATAGTGTTTAGGTACAGCTATCCGTAGAAGCTTGCTCCGTGGCGAAGAGGTTACGGACGCAGTTCGTAATTTCGCATACCCGCGTTCGAAACAAAGCTTTAGATTATTTGGCAGCAGATCGCCTTGCGTTGGTTTTTTTTTTTACGAAATGGTATGGGTGCCGGTCGTTCAGAAGGCAAATGCAAACTACTGAACGTAAACGTGCTAAGAGATCACAATAGCAAACAATGCTGGTGTTGACTACAACGTCCTGTAAATGATATGCAACTAACACGTAGAATGTCATCCTAATAAGTTAATTAGTCCATGGGATAATTTTTAAGTTCCCTACCATTCCTCGCCACTGGCACCTATTCTACAGTAGTCTCCTCAATGCTTGCTTAGAATGATCAGTTCCTGAGAAACAATGAGACCAATGAAATAGCCTGAGAAAAACAATCAAAGATATCGATCGCGAATCAAGTGTTTGAGTGCTGTGAACTCCATCACCTTGACACTGTCATCTCTCTGAGGCGACGAATTTAGAATTTGTTGACCTGCTTGTGTCCTCCCATGTTTGAGTTGTGTTGAGTTAAGAACCGACATCACAGCACTCGGGACGTTTCAATACGTGCGCCGTCGTTATCTTCAACAGCCAGCGAAGAGTCCCAATACTAACAGTACTAATTGTAGTGTGATTATGTGTCCGTCTGACCCTTTCTCGAAGTACTGATTGTCGGAAAGAGCCTCTGGTCACTCTCTGCCCCTCCATTCTCTCCAGGATATGATTACTTATCTGTTCGTTCACGCTAGATGCTGCCTTTCTTTGAATATTTGAATTAAAGCATGTCACTTCTTTGTTTATGTTACTGCAATCAGATCCCTCAAATGAACTTTTCCTTGATTTTGCGTATTGCTGGACGGATACTGATGTTTACTATCAGTGCGTTGTGTTGAACAGTCATCTTTGATGCTATGTAGGCCTAAAAGTTATTAGTTAGATAATTAGTTAGTTAGTTGGTCATCAGATCATCCTCATGGACATCGAAACATTCAGTCTATGAGTGACCGCATCCCTACCTCAGTGTCCCCCTCAGTCTGTAGCGGTCGACAACACCAGTTCTGTGTTGGATGATTGTTCTAAAGTCGATCCTTTCGACTTTTAATGCTGGGTTTCTAGTGACTGCCGCTTCTATCGACGATGAACTATATTTTCCGTGAAGGACTTTTGTGTTGGCATTCTGACGGCGGCATTATACACAGTGTGCCTGTGCGGGCTGTTGGCTTGTCGAGACTCGTGTCTATTCCACTTTTCACATAGCAGTGAGGCAGTGAGGAGCATGTCGTGTGATATTTACTGGCACAGGAACGGAGCACAATGGGGACGACCCGTTGCCGTGAAGTTGGAACCGCGACTAACTAACTAATTGACTGACTGACTGACTGACTGACTGACTGACTGACTATTCTTCCTGATCTTGCAGCTCTCTTGTCTATCTGCATCCCTCTTAAATGATGCCATGCAGTCTAGTCAGGGTTGCAGGTTCGCTTGCTATGGAACAGTACAGTTAAGTCTTAAGTCTTAATGACAGGTGTCGTGTGGCTACAAGGTGCCACATTTAAAATGCACGAAATGTGTCTGACAGATTGACAGAAAGTTATAATCAAAGGTTGTCAGACGAATGCTAATCGATATAGTTCTGACAAATGTCGTGATGGGCGTTCTTTTCTTTGATAAAGTGAGCTGGTACAGTAAAAGTTAAAGGTCCTTTTTTCACTACTTAAGGTGTAATGGGCATTTAGTGCTAGTTCCATAATTTTATAAAACAATCGGCACTTCAGAGTTATATGGTCAATATCACACGACAGCCATAACACAACGAATCTCGGAATTTTCATATATTCGAGGGTAAGTTAATAAGTAAGTCACAAATGGCTGTAGAAAAATAACTAAATATGATAACAATTTGAAACCAGTTTATTTTCATACATACATTGTCCCTTTATTTCTTAACATAATTTCCACAAACATTGATGCACTTATCCAATCATCTTATCAGTCCTCCCAAACCGGCTGGATAGAACTGCGTGCTCTGTTTTCTAAACCACGTTTTCACTTCACATTCTACTTCGGCGTCATTCGCGAAATGTCTCCCGCCAAGGGGGGGGGGGGGGGGGGGGGGGGGTCAGTGTTTATGCTGACACATGTTTATCCCGTAAAGCGGTGCATAGCTGGGTAGAAAAAGTTACGAGGGCGAGTCAATAAGTAAGTCACACAGTTCTGTGGGCGGACAGGTAAATGGAAACAAAGCACGCAGTTCTATGCAGTCGGTATGGGAGGACTGATAAAACTATGGGATAAGTGCATCGATATTGGTGGAAATTATGTTGAGAAATAAAGGGACAATGCATGTATAAAAATAAACTGGTTTCAAGTTGTTATCATATTTAGTTATTTTTCTACAGCCATTTGTGACATACTTATTAACTTACCCTCGTGGGTAACATTGTCACAGAAAACTGAAGATTCGACAGAGGTAAAAACAAGATACCCAACTGAGAAAAGGGGTGACTTATCACTTGTCACTTTTAGTCAAACATTAGAATGTTATTTAAAAAAGTTGTATTTTCTTGTTGTTATTATCGATGACAGGGGTTCGGCCATTTCTTTCAGTGCCATGTAGTGATACATACACAATCTCCATACAGTATTGTATTTCTGGAGACTCTATTTTCTACCCACCCTGGGAGAACACCATAATCTACTGCCCCAGAACTGTGTCTGGTGAATGAAGTTCTGGTTCTTTTCCAACCACAGATGGGCATATAGCGCTGATACTCCTGATTTATTATCGAAATTTCCTTCTCATAATGTTATGAGCCTTGGCTATACAGAAAACAGAAAAGCAACGGTAAAATACTGAACGAGCGTTGCCTTAATGCTGGAGTTGATTGCGAGGGTCTGTAAAAAAAGGTAATGTAACCAACTAATAGCCGGTCTCTCTGGCCGAGGGGTTACACCACTTTCTCCGTAATCCCGTTTATCACGCAGAGTCTCGTAGCGGGCGAGAACTGGGAGCGGTTCGCACCCCGCTGGTGACTTGCGGGATAACTGAGCCGGCCGCTCAGAAAGCAATGGCAAACTACTGAGCGTAATCTTGCCAAGAAATCAACAGACAGCTGAAAGATGCTGCTGTTGACAGCGATGTCCTGTAAAAGGATATGCGAATTAAAAAAAAAAAAAACCCAACTAATCCACTGCTAACGTTAAAACGTTGACATTCAGCGCATTGTTATTCCGAACATGAAATTTAAACGCTGGCATTCAGTGCATTGTTATTTTATACATGAACTTCAAACGTTGATATTCAGCAAAATGTTCTCTCTTCTTTCTCTTCCTTTCATCTCCCAAAGGAGCATATTTCCTCAACAAGCTCACACCAAGAGGTTTTTAGTCTTGTCCATTGTGAGGTTTTTTTGTGGGTTTATAGAGAATTACAGAAGTTCCAATGAGTGAAGTTCTATAAAGTATATCTCTCTATAAAAGATACAGGTTAGTAACAGCCAGTGTTGTCTAGAGGTATTGATAGTCATTCTCGCATAACCCTTGTAGAGAAACCATTCAGAATTTTGGCTCATCGAGTACCCCCACTGTGAGAAATTAGACCTAAGTTAAGTTCTACACAGAATTATTTATAGATGATTTCTCTTCTAGGCCATATATATATATATATATATATATATATATATATATATATATATATATATATATATATATATATATATATAGATCTTGGCAGTTAGCCACAGTAACCAATGAAAGCAGTTCTCTCATCTTCCAGCTGACTGTGCTCTGGTCGCCAACCTCATTTTTGATCTCATTACTTATTTCAAGTGACACAAGACACTTGGACAAATGATCACATTGACAATTGTACCATTGTAGTGAACATAAACAACAACAACTGTATTTTACACTGGTTGAACAAGACAACATGAGAAGATCTTGACAACAGTTGGACAAACATTCACAAAGAATGATCACACCAACAGGTTAGACAAGTCATACATCATGGAAGATACTTGACAACAACCACAC